>SPJY01034195.1:0-14467 GCA_005191435.1 Raddia distichophylla | reverse complement strand
AGAAGATCGACATGCCATCGCGTCGAGTATCAAAAACTCGAATCCATGAGCGAGCAGGCCATATACATGTGGGATTAACAGCTACGTAGTAGCAATCAACATGCACTAGAAGACAAGAAAACAGCATTATATACGTCAAAACTGGCAACAGCAAATCTTGGTTGTTGAGTGAGTAATTAACGCTAATCTAGATTTTTCTCCATTGTTTTCCTTACTATTTTGAACAGGCGATGGAGACCATCGGAGCTCATCTGCATCCAGTGACCGGCGAGCTCGATCAACATGGCTCTGGCCTACTGTTGCTTCATGCCAGGCCACCAAAGAATCGCCGGGATCCAACACCAGGTCTGACCGGTGCGGAAGCCTCAACTAATCCGATCTACTACGCCGTCCTGGCTTCACCATTTAGCTCTTTTTATACTCTCTTATATTTATCGGACCATTTATTTTTCATCCTCGCATTCATTTTTATATTCACCGACTTTTTGAAGGTAAAAGGCTGATCGTATGGCTATTATCCCACAGTGCAGGTTTAAATCAGGATAAAATCCTTGTATCTCTTATCTCCACGGTTGTTTTCTAGACACCACCTCTTGGTGTGAAGAAGGTGGTTCTAGTTAGACACTTAGACCTCACACCAACTAAATAAACTCGGATGAAAGCATGATTCTAAATGCCGACACTAGCGGACTTGTTCCGCTGGCCATGTCCTCTTACAAACCACTTCACCGGACCTTGTCTGGTGAACAGCAAGCCACCGAAGTCCGATACATCCGCTGGAGCAACACCCATGAAGGCACACCTGATCAGACATAGTCCAATAACCACCAGATTCGGTCCGATCAAAGAATATAGGCTTTACACCACAACACGACCACAACATAACACCCCACCTGACCCAGTCCGATGGAGAATAGAAACTGTCCCACCTAAAAACAGTCCTAGCCAATACATCACCCGATCCGATCCGATGACCCAAAAAGACATGAAATAGAGGCTAAAACCTAAGCCGACTAAACCGACAACCTACACCCTAGCTTTAAACTCACATACACCAAACCTAGAGCTAAGGAGACTAGAGATGAGACTAGGTGTACCCAAAGCTCATGATACAGAAATGATTACCTACACTTGGGCTTCTCTCCAAAAAACAACATAAAGAAAAACGACGATCTTAAAGCTACTATGTGACTTCTTCTTCACTCTCGAATCACACCTGCGCATTATGGAGTTTATTTTTGCTTGATGTTGCCATGATCGTTAGAGTTTCAAGAAAACTTAGAACGCTCCTGTGATATCTCGACCACTCTTAAGACTGAAGAAAAGAGTTTTTAAATTTAGAAACCGACATATAAACTTTGTTTTATGGTGTATAGAGATTGTGGTCGGCCGTAATAATCTTTGAAAGAACCTGCTAGACATGCTCTCAGATTTGATATCGTCTAGGCAAATGCGGTAAGAAAAAAATAATATACTAAATGTTAGGAAAACACGTTCAGTGCCATAGTTCGTGGGTTTCTCTTAAACCACATCTCATTTCGATATGTTTATTTAGAAACAAAAATATTTACACACGTTTTTGTTTGATGTAGATAACATCCAATATTGTATGATTAGCGCCAAAAAAAACGCGCATCTCTCCGTAGCCTTATTGGCTATGTGTAGAATTTAGGGAAATTTAGGGCCTTTTGAATTTGATACTTTTGAACTTATGTTTTGGAATTTACCATTCTTCTAACTTTCGTATATATAGAAAGTTTCACATGACGTGCAATTTATTTTATTTTAGAATTTGGTTTTCTTAAAAATCTGTGTTTTAAAATTTGCCATTCTAACTCACTTCCATAGATATAGACGATTCCATGTATGACTGAGATGCAATGGAACGAAGTATGCACAATTGAGTGTCAAGTTGTGGATTTTGTTTGGTTCAATTTAAAACACTAGCAGAAACCAGTTTTCTAAAAAAATAGCATAAACCAATTTTTTTTTAGGATAAACCAGGTTTTTACTCTTATCCGATATCCTCTGTAAATATTGTTTTCTCCAACAGGAGTTCCTAAATTTGATCCCCTTTACCCTCATATACATGCTCTCTTTAAAAAAACCTCTCCCTATATTTCTTCCATCTCCAACAGCATTCCCTATATGGAGAATTGAATAAGGGAAGGGGAGAGAATCCCTACACGTAAAGGAATGGAGAGAAATTCTCTATTTTAGGAAACGGAGTACGGAACGTTGTTGAAGCACATAAGGGAAGAATTCTTTCCCTATTTTAAGGTAAAGGACGCTTTAGGGAAGCCTGTTTGAGATAGAGGATATAGAGGAGCTAGCTATTGGGGATGCTCAAGATACTCCCTCAATTTTTTTATTTGATGTCTTTGACTTTTGTACATGCTTTTGACAATTTGTTTTATTCAAAATTTTAGTGCAAACATGTAAAAATATAAGTCATGATTAAATTACCTTTAATAATAAAACAAATCACAACAAAATAAATAATATCTACATAGTTTTTTGAATAAAATGAATGACTAAATACATGTTGAAAATAAAAAAGAGAGTATTACAGAAAGAAGCATAAACTAGTATACTAGTACTATTTAACCACAGCAAAGTGAGTCACCCTTCCAGCCCACATTACCACATAAATCCCATGGGCGCACCCCCAATTACGCGGAAGAAAATTTCCTGGCACCTGTGTTTTAAAATTTGCCATTCTAACTCACTTCCATAGATATAGACGATTCCATGGATGACCGAGATGCAATGGAACGAAGTATGCACAATTGAGTGTCAAGTTGTAGATTTTGTTTGGTTCAATTTAAAACACTAGCAGAAACCAGTTTTCTAAAAAATAGCATAAACCAAATTTTTTTTCGGATAAACCATGTTTTTACTCTTATCCGATTTCCTCTGTAAATATTGTTTTCTCCAAGAGCAGTCCCTAAATTCGACCCCCTATACCCTCGTATACATCCTCCCCCCATCGAACGAAGCGTGGCACCCACGCTAAGATGACTACACCTGGCATGCACACATCTGAAAGCAGCAAGAAGGCTCCTCACGCACGGCATCTGCCTGGCATACACTAAACAAAAAAAAATTCCCTCCATGCGCAAGGCTCTCCGCGAGTGGCGGCGCCGCCGCTTCCCTCCACCGCAACTTCACCGGGTGTCGCCGCCACCGCGTTGTGCTTGGAGCCGCCGCCATCCCAGCCTCTTCGCCGGGCGCTGCCTGCCGCCGCGTCCTTGGAACCGCCGCCGTCCCCACCTCTTCGTCGGGTGCCGCATGCTTGGAGCTGTCGTCGTACCCGCCTCTTCACCGGGCGGCGCCGCCGCGTGCTTGGAGCCGCCGTCCCCGCCTCTTCGTCGGGCGGAGCTGCCACGTACTTGGAGCCGCCGCCGTCCCCGGCTCCCCGCCTCTTCGCCGAGCGCCACTGCTTGAGCCACCGCCGCGGGCTTGGAGCTCCAGCGACAGCAGCAAGAACAAAGCTGATTTTGGATTTGGGAATTACAAATTGGCAACTAAGACCTTTTGGCTGTACCCTAGAGAGCCGAATAATGGGTTGAGAAGTATCCCTCAGGTATCGGGAAGGTATCCCACAAGTATCCGAATTAATTTAATTATTTAAAATCATCAAAAATCCGGATATGTATCCGGGACGTATCCGTATCTGATACGTGTCGGGATACGGATACGCCAGTATTCAGAAGTATCCGGGTATCCTAGCTCATACATTTCATATAGAAATTACAATACACGTTGACTGCTCTTCCATGGAGCAAAACACTTGGACTACAGCTGTTGTTGGCTGATTTCATACAAAACTACAAGCTGAATGTTTGCTTCAGAGTCAAAACATTGATGCTGCGCTGCTGATGGAATATTTGCATTGAAAACACTACTACGGTTGTAGACTCCAAACGATGGAATATTTGCATTGAAATCACTATTACGGTTGTAGACTGCAAATAAAAATTACAAGCTGGTGGCTGAAATCAACAAAGCAAACAAATGTACAAAGAATCGGAGCTGAAGCAGGCGAGCCGATTTGCGGGAGCCGAGGAGGAGCAGGCGAGCGCTCGCTCTGTGGACTAGGCGCTGCAATTTGAGGAAGGAGACATCAGTTTCTTCAAGATTTGTGCAGTAGGCACATGGCTCCATCTGTGGCAGGGTGCCACGCTCCGTTCGGTGGCACCAGGTGCCAGGAAATTTTCTTCCCTCCCCATCCCTTGCTCCTCTATCTACTCGGTCCTGGAGGAGTTAGTGGGTGGCCAACTGAGGCATCGTTCTTTTCAAAGTTAATCTTAAGCTATAATATATTTTAAAAAAACATACGCCAGAATATTCATGTTTGCAACTTTTTCTTAATGGATGGTCTATTGCATGGTCAATTGAAAAAAATGAGCTTAACAATTTAACGGCTTAACAACCTAATGACTTATTTACGTTTTGAAAAAACATATGCTTTGAGATTTTTTGAGTTCATTTTTTGCTGTCTTAAATGTAGGTCCTAACATTTCCAAAAGCAAGTCAAACTAAATGAATCTGAATCTCGAGACTGCCTTGTGAAGCTCTTAAAATTCAGTCATCTGAGCTGTTCAACCATTCCGATCAGCCTAAAAGAACAAAGCCAACTATCCAGATCTATTACCACATGTCCATATGTAAGCATACGTCGTATCTTGAATCACTATCTTTCGGTCTTCTTGGCCGCCAACAATTTACTGCTCCACACTCATGTCCTCGTTGGTTGCCAGCATCCTTGCTGGTACGACACTTGGGCTCATCCTTCTTCTACTTCGTTTCTTCTCCACAACAATGTTGCTCCTCTTGGGCTAGATATTGATCTTATCCCACTCTTCATTTTCTCCAGAAAATCACATAAATTAACGGATTTTACTATCCATATCCCTTGGCCCCACAACAACAGAGACGCGAGATAGCCTTGCATGGTCAATTGAAAAAAATGAGCTTACTAAGGCCCAGTTCTTTTCAGCTTAACAGTTTAACGGCTTAACAACCTAACGACTTATTTACGTTTTGAAAAGACATATGCTTTAAGATTTTTGAGTTCATTTTTTGCAGTCTTAAATATAGGTCCTAACATTTCCAAAAGCAAGTCAAACTAAATGAATCTGAATCTCGAGACTACCTTGTGAAGCTCTTAAAACTCAGTCATCTGAGCTGCTCAACCATTCCGATCAGCCTAAAAGAACAAAGCCAACTATCCAGATCTATCACCACATGTCCATATGTAAACATACGTCGTATCTTGAATCACTATCTTTCGGTCTTCTTGGCCGCCAACAATTTACTGCTCCACACTCATGTCCTCGTTGGTTGCCAGCATCCTTGCTGGTACGACACTTGGGCTCATCCTTCTTCTACTTCGTTTCTTCTCCACAACAATGTTGTTCTTCTCTTGGGCTAGATATTGATCTTCTCCCACTCTTCATATATATTGTCTCCAGAGGATCACATAAACGGATTTACTGTCCATATCCCTTTTACTGTCCATGTGACGAGGTGGCACCAACGATAACCTATGATGCAGTGAACCCAAATTCGACAAAAGACGTCGACGCAAACTGCAGCGTGAGCACAACGCAAAGAAGAATCCGAGGGTGTAAAAGGATCAACCAAAAAAATTGAGGATGTTCGCATTAATATTTTCATTTTCTAAATCATGATTCATGGCTAACAGATTACCGTACGTGTTATCCGTACGTCGGTACGTACGTACGTGGCATAATTGTATTACACGTAAATAAACATTTACATTGAGCAGCATAGACCATGGTTAGTGCTGGAGGTAACCGTACCAAATGAGAGCTACTTGTATATTGCTAGCAGTTGCCCTATATTCCTATACTAGCAATAGCAATGTTTACCGCCCGTGGCGCGTTGCATTAGTTTCGTAAGATATATATGCATATTTTCAAAGTTTTTAAAATTTTTTAGATTTTTCTATAGTTTTTTAATTTATTTTATAAAAAGTCAACATTTTTATGTTTAAATTAATTTATGAAACCTCACCATGTTTTTTGTTGTATTTTTAAGATTTTTTTATTTTTAAGGATTTTTTTATTTCTTCCTAGGGTGACGTGGCTACCCTGGCTGCGCCACGTGGCGCAATCGTGGTGCGCCAGCTAAGGGCAGCACGTAGCCCTTGTTATACAGATAGATAGGTTTAGGGAAAATTTAAGGTATGGATAGAAAAGTGAACAGGGAGATGGATAGAAAAGTAAATAGGGAGGGAATGAATAGTGAAAATGATGGGATGTGAATGGATTTCTTTAGGGAATGGATAGTGTTGAGCACTATTAGCAATTGGTAGGCAACAAGAGAGAATTGAGTGAATGCTTTATTGATCATCATCATTTCACAATGGGCAAACCCCCATTATATAACAATGAAAAGATGCCCTGAAGATGCACCTCTTTGGGAAAGGGTGCTGCCAAAAGACACCTAGTCAGTAAAGACATCTTTTTAATAATTTTTCCATTAATAATATTTTTTTAACACTCCTCTTAGGCAAATTAGTAATATGTATATGTTTTAAAATCTCCTTTCGAAAACCTGTGGGAAAAATAGATTGCGAGAACAACATTATCTAATATACATTTATACTTTCAATATTTACTCTTCTTAGTATACCATCTGTATACCTCATTAAAAACTCATCCAAAAACCTAGTGGAAAAAATGAATAGAGAAAACTTTGCATTGTATAAATAACAATGTATATATATCGCCTCGCTAAAAACCTTCCTATAAGAAATCTCTCAAGGAAATTCATGAAGGAAAAGTGCAATATATGATCATTAAGATCATTACTACTAATTTAGAAGCTTTTCAATGAAGCCTAAACATTGTAATGTTGACCCATTAAAAACTCCTTTCAAAAATCACATGGGAAGAATGGATGAAAAAAAGTACATTGCACATGAATACTTGTATCACAATTAATATTCTCTCATTAAAAACCTTATCATGAGAAACCATTAAATAAAAAACTCATGAAGGAAAAAAAGCATAATATATTTGTGATCTCCAAGATCATCGATACATGCTATAGTTTAGAAGTTTTCTCCCCCTAAACTCTGCAACATAAAGTCATCTTATTCCAAATAAACAATATATATATGTGATCCCCAAGATCATCGATACGGGTTATAGTTCAGTAGTTTTCTCCCCCCTAAACTCTGCAACATGAAGTTATCTTATTCCAAATAAAGGCTCAGTGAATAAATTTTTTATAGATAATTCACATGACTTCATTTATAAGCATCTATCTCATCACTCTTTGAGAGCTTGTGAGGAGCAATATATTTCATAATATCGCCTTTATAAATTTAGGATCCAAAATACAGTTAAAGTCTGGGGGGCAGAAGTGAGATTCACAGCAAATTTAGGAGGATGATAGTGTATTTTTCTTATAATTTTGCACCCTGTGTACTTTTCACATGATAGATTTTTTTCAATTAACCTTTTAAATTTACAACAGGTTATTTGTAGCAGTAAAACTGCGTCAAAACCCATCCAACTGCAAGGTCCGGGACGGAAGTGCCCCTAGAACAGATAAGTAAAGCATTGATTTCCACGTTCGGGTTTTGATAATTCATGGTATCCTTTACGCTGTTAATTAGAAGAGTTTAATTGACTCCAGCGAGTGGCAACCAAAAAAAAAGGGCGCAGCTAAAAACTTGCAGTAAAATTTACCCTCTTGACAGTTCATATATGCAAGCAACCAGCAAGCTATGCAATTATGCATCCTATATACTGCTCCCTCCGTTCCTTTTTATTTGTTGCAGTTGACTTTTATACATGCCCTTTAACCATTTGTTTTATTCAAAAATTTAGTGTAAATATGAATATAAGTTATGCTTAAATTACCTTTAATGATAAAACAAAGAATAACAAAATAAATGATACTTAAATATTTTTTTGAATTAGACGAACTGCAAAGAGTACGTATAAAAATCAGTGGCGACAAATAAAAAAGAATGGGAAAAGTATTTCTCCAACAACCAAAGCTACCATCTGGCCCTGTGCTGATCCAGGAGCAGTCTCTCGTGCTGTTGTCTTGATGCCTTCCAAGCAACACACAACATTTTCTTTTTTACAGAGCACAGAAGGGCAGAAGAAAGAGCTCAAGCCGTTGCCTTCAGCAGCTGCTGCTTAATTTCACATGTGCAAAGTGCAGACAGTCAGGCCGCAACCAATTCTACTACCTCTCGTCAGGCCCCAGAGCTATCTGTTTGCCTGTTTGTTCTCTGTCATCAGTTTCCTTCACTCTGAATCTTCCCCCAATCATTCCATCAAATCATCCATACACTGTTCCTCTCTCTAATTCTCAATGTACCCCCTCCTGGCCTTCTCCCTGTCATCTCTAACTGTTCCAAACCAGTATAATCCATGGCCATTTTGGAGGCTTCTCCAGGTCAAGTTTCCAGCTGAAATTATGTGGCTGGACAGGCAGGAAGGCAGCAGCACTGCAACCTACTAGGGTTAGTTGGAGGTAACGTGCAGATGTGCATGCAATGGCTGGCTGTCTCAGGACCATGGAACCATCTGATTCTACCAGGAAACGACACCCGCAACTTCACCGGTCACATGGCGCCGGTAGCAAGCTACTACCTAATTAAGCTGACTGATCATATGCATGCGTGCTAATATAGTAATTAACTAAGTCCTGGCTAGGTGTGTATCTCACTCATCTGGTCCCAAAAACAATGCTCCTCCGAGGAGCTTGGGTTAATCGGCTTAGCTTAAACTGTTTTGTTTTGTGTCGAATATGTATACAAGTAGGTTAAAAGGACTCTATGTTGTAATAGACAGGGTTTGTTTAGGGTACTTAGAGTCGGATTCTAGTCAGATCTCCACTATATAAAGGGAGGCAGCCCTAGTATAACCAGGTCAACGACTACATAATAGTAGAATAGGCAAGAGGAGGTCAGTGGCCGGCACATGGTCGTGACCTAGTCAACCGATATGCTGCGGTATTATGGATTGGGGAGGAGCGCTCATATAGTTAAAGCTCCGCAGAGGTAGGCGTAAGCTGAACTGCGTTGCTAAACGTCGTGTCTCCTGTTATTGTTTGTGATCTTGTATTGACGCATATCCTAACATAAACCAATGGAGAAAAGTTGGCGATTAAAAACTCTGGAATCAGGGGACCGAATCTCCACGGGTCAACATAGGCCAGGGAAAAAGTTCAGTTCTGTACTACCTTCTCCTAACTAACGAGCAAGCTAGCTATCATGCTTTGCTCAATCACCAAGCTGCACCCATGGCCTACTTGCTTGCTACCATTAATTGAAGTGATCACTAGGCTGTCAAGGAGGCGGTAGGCAAGCAGTAGGGCCCTATATAACTATAAGAAGCAGTAGCTGCTAGCCTTGGCCATGTATCTACCTGGTGCCATTGCCATTCCAAGCTCACTTCTCCTTGCTGCAAGGGACGTGATCGGCTAGATCGATCGAGCTAGCTGCACGCATCATTAACTGTAGATGGTGTCGAGTAAGGGTATGGCAATGGCGTCGGTGATCCCTCTGGCCGTGGCCGTGGCCGTGGCGGCGGCGATCATGGTGAGCGCGGTGGCGGCTCAGTTGGAGGTCGGGTTCTACGGCGAGACGTGCCCCAAGGTGGAGGAGATCGTTAGGGAGGAGATGGTCAGGATCCTCACCGTGGCGCCCACCCTCGCCGGCCCGCTCCTTCGGCTCCACTTCCACGACTGCTTCGTCAGGGTATGTGCATGACTCCTCCGGACAGCTTTGCTTTAGTATTCATGCCGAATCTTTCGTTGCACATGCTAAGTGAGTGGGAGAGTGCAACTCTCCATATAAGTATGGAGTTCCACGTATGCATATTGAACGCATATTGTCTGTAGTCCGATCTTACGTCAAGATTCATAGATCATTTGGACCCCTCATCTTATATATATATATATATCAGCTGGTAGGTGGCAACTGGCAACGTCGGCGTTTTCACGTTCGCCCATATATATATATATATATTGTAAAAAAATGTATATCTATCCACGTCTACAAATCACCAATTCTTTTTTCTTCTCTCTCCTCCTCTCCCCGGCGCCTCCCCAACCGCTTTTTGACTTGACCACAACTATGGATGATATCATCCATTGTGGCGATCACAGGAACCTCCACTTAAGTGGTTATCCTCTTAGTCGTAGCCACTGTTTGGCTCAGTGGGCAGGAAGATGAAGAAGGAGTGGTGTGCAATATTTCATATTCTCGAAGGTTTTTTTGTGCAATCCAATAAGAGGCATGCACATATCTCGACGCGAATCAGCGCGAAAAATCCTCCTTAAGAGCGTGGGGCGTCATGTACATGTGGCATGTCGTCATGTTCTTGTGGCTAACCTAGGATCCCTAGATGTATGCAACAATTGACCGAGATCCATAAATTTTGCCTGTACTTTTGGCTGCAGGGCTGTGATGGGTCCGTGCTGATCGACTCGACGACGAACAACGTGGCAGAGAAGGACGCGCCGCCGAACCAGAGCCTCCGGGGCTTCGGCTCCGTGCAGCGGATCAAGGCCAAGCTCGACGCCGTCTGCCCCGACACCATCTCCTGCACCGACGTCCTCGCCCTCATGGCCAGGGACGCCGTCGCCCTGGTAAGACAAACTGAACCAAACAAAACAAAACCAAACCAAACCAAATAAAACCAACATCACTTGCAACCTAGCTATCTATATTTCCAAACAGAGCTCCATCGAATTCACCTCAAAATTCGAATGGATAATTAACCGAGAGACAAATTTATAACGTGTTAAGCTCGGTGCAGTCCAAGGGGCCGTACTGGGCGGTGCCGCTGGGGCGGCGGGACGGCCGGGTGTCCATCGCCAACGAGACCACGCAGCTGCCGCCTCCGACGTCCAACCTGACGCAGCTGGTGCAGATGTTCGCCGCCAAAGGCCTCGACTTGAAGGACATCGTCGTCCTGTCAGGTATATATACATGCATTGCATTGCAATGCATTGCATTGCAATGCATTGCATTGCATGAAATCGAACCGTACGTACGTACGTGTGCATGGCACGAGTAAACGAAGCACATGTACGCACCACATGTCCACATGCAGTCATGAACTAGAGTTTTTTTTTTAAAAAAATCATGAACTAGAGTTAACTAACACACTTAAGCTAAAGCAAAAGCAAATGCCCACCAATAATAGTGACAGCTAGTCCAACTGGTGAAACATATGTACACACATCCATATTTTGCTGATTGTCAATGATGTGATTTGTTCCCCCTTTTCATTCAATTAGCTTGGGACTTTTTAGCTTCTCTAAAATGATAGGACAATATGACAGTTTTTGAAAATGGACTAGTTTGGTGGCAGGTGACTGATTTTTAAGATCTGTGACGGTCATCTGCAAAAGACTATCCCTAGCACCAATAAACTAGTTAATTTTTTTTAAAAAATAATGATGTTACTAGTTTCTGTACGCAAGGTTTTTCCAGATACGAAATAGCTAAATCTTAACTATCAAACTAAGTGGAAAAATAGTGTAGACTAACAAGAAAAATCAGTTGTATGCTCAAAACCGAAAAAATCAAGCAAATGCTATTTAGCAAATCCATTACTTTTTAAAGGTTAATTTTAATTACTAAATTTCACTGTCAAACAGAGTGGAAAAATAGTACAACTAACCGAAAAATAGTCAATTGAACGAGATTGGCTGGGGCAACAAAATCGCGTTAGAATTTTATCAGGTGCGTGTAACGGGCCGACATGGCCTGACCAACACTTCGGGCTGGGCCGGGTAGGCACGGATAGCCAAAAGCTAAGCACGGCATGACCCAAAAGCACGGTGGGCCGTGTTCGGGACAGGTCAGCCTGAGCACGGAACGTCCGACAAAATAGAAAGATACATGTTTTTTTATAAATTTATACGTTTCTCAAATGAAAAAGTTGTCTGCACGAAAAAGATGCGTTTTAAAATTCTCTATAACTTTTGTGTAAACTGAAATTCATCTGAGAAGCAGAATACCTCAAAAAATGCAAATTACCGAAAAGTCTGATGTGGGTCCTAAAACAAGTAGCGCACTAAATACTTTTTTTTATAAATTCATGCATTGCTCAAATTAAAAAGTTGTCTACATTAAAAAGATGTGTCTCAAAATTTTTTAGAATTTTTATGTAGAACCAAAATTCATCCGAGCAACGAAAACAACGGGAAACACCAATTACTAACTCATGTCTCAATTCGGGACGTGCCGGCACAAACACGGCCTGTACAGTCCGGCCGGGCCGGCTGACGCATCGTGCCTCGTTTTTAGGTCTGGCCCGACACGCCATTCGATCGTGTCAGTCCGATCCATTTGGTTTTATGCCGTGCGTGCTTTGGGCTTTCATAATTTCGTGCCATGCTCGTGCCAGCCCGGCCCAATTTCTAGGTCTACATCCACAAGAATGTAAACAAGAAGCACCACATGAATACTACAGGTGGCCACACTCTTGGGACGGCGCACTGCTCGGCGTTCTCGGACCGGCTGTACAACTTCACCGGCGCGGACAACACCGGCGACGTGGACCCTGCGCTCGACCGGAGCTACCTGGGGCGGCTGCGGTGGCGGTGCCGGAGCCTCGCCGACAACACGACGCTGGCGGAGATGGACCCCGGCAGCTTCCTCACCTTCGACGCCGGCTACTACCGCCTCGTCGCCAAGCGCCGGGGCCTCTTCCACTCCGATTCCTCGCTGCTCACCGACGCCTTCACCGCCGCCTACGTGCGCCGCCAGGCCACCGGCCTCCACGCCGCCGAGTTCTTCGCCGACTTCGCCGTCTCCATGGTCAAGATGGGCTCCGTCGGCGTGCTCACCGGCGCTCAGGGCGAGATCAGGAAGAAGTGCTACGCCATCAACTGATCATGCACCTCGATTAATTAATCTGCTGATGGCATTCGATCGATTAACTCGGTGGTTATTACCGATTTACCCGTCTGTAATAATGTATGTAAGTGACGTACGTACGTAGAGTGTTGATGATTAATTCCATTACTTGTTTCGATTGTTTTATTCATTGCTAAATGAGGTAGTAATGTTTGATTTTTAATTACCACCGTTATTGTTAAGGATTGAGGTCTGTTCTTGGTATTTACAAGAGTAATTTCTCTCTTTTTCTATTAATACACACACATGAAGACTAGAATACTCCTAGGAGTATTATAACTAAAATACTCCTATATTTAAAACATGACACCTGTCCCCTCCCCATCCCACGCACATCCTTCTCTGCATGCACACGTACTCTCCCCTAATCCCTTAGAATGCCATGCATGTGTGACATTTTTTCCTTTTTTTCCATATATTTTTACTAGAAGCTCCAATCGAAAAACCGTTTGCGCCATCATGTTCCTGACATTTTTTTGAACAAAACTAGATCGGTCTCACTTTTTAATTTTTGCTTTACTACAATCATGAATAAATCTTTACAACTCGGTGTTTGATACTTTACCACTAGTTAGCGTACAATACTCCGTCTGTACTGTGTACAGTACTCTGTGCCTGTACAATACTATTACTATTTTACGTGTACAAACGTTGTAGCAAAGTGTTTCATAAGTAGTAGTAAAGTGTTTATATGTACACATGTTGTGGTTTCATAAGCCGTGGTTTTCATAAGTAGTAGTAAAGTACTGTACTAAAACTTTACTACTCTATGTACAACACTTTATTACTATAAGCCACTGTATAATACTCCGCCTATACAGTACATGTACTCTGCCTGTACAATACTTCACACTTTAAATGTACAAACATTGTAGTAAAGTGTTCCATAACGAGTAGTAATGTGTTGCTCATAATTGTAGTAAAGCAATGTTTAAAAAATGAGACTGGTCTAGATTTGTTCGAAAAAATGTCAACAATACAGCGGTGAAAACGGTTTGTTAATTTGAGGTTTCAAAAAAAAAATTGCGGTAGAAAAAGAGAAGAAAAATGTGTCAATAGTAGTTGCATGCCTGACGTCACCTTTGCATGCATGCCTGGAGGGCAAGGCCGCACGGGACAGGAGTAATTCGTTGCATGCACGCGTCGCACAGGTGGAAAAACTCATATAGAGGGACACGTGTCATCCTCTAAACGTAGGAGTAATTTAGTTAAAATACTCACTCCCATGTTTACAGCCCGCCACGTGTCCTCCCCCACCTTTCCTACCTTTTCCACGCACATAGACTTCGCAGACATATTATAGTAAATGTGCGTACCGATTGTAGCAAAACTACACAGAAAAAAAGTAAAGACAGACCAAATCTGGTATCCACAGCCCATGTGGTGGGGGATGACGCGAGCAATTTAATCTAGTTTTTTCGCTATAGCTTTTAATTGAAAGGTCCGATTGATAAACCGTTTCCACTTTTGTATTCGTTACATTTTTTCGAACGAAACTAGACCAGTCTCACTTTTTAACATTTTACTTTACTATAATCA
>SPJY01034185.1:0-10065 GCA_005191435.1 Raddia distichophylla | reverse complement strand
GGTGGGTTTGTTCACTCCTTAATTTAAAACCTGTCCAACTGATAAATTTGGATTGGGAGTGGACGAATGGTATGGCGAGTGCCGTTGGGCACGAGAGTTAGGTTTGTGTTGCTTGTAGTTCTAAGAAATTAGGATTGAACCCTATGGCTAGTTAATTGAGTACTTACCATACAACACACGTGAAAATGGCACCACTTTGCCAATTTTATATTCATGCTTGCACCACTAGGTACCAATGGAGCTACTATTTGCTATTTGCTGGTGTTTTGTGAGGGGGACACGTTGCGGCAGCGACTTCTGTGGGGGTCTATGGACTAGTTAGGATGCATGTCCACTACAACAGCTAATATTGGTAATATTCATAATGTGTTCGACGTATCTCAGTTGAGAAAGTGTCTGCGCCTACCAGAAGAAGCAGTGGAAATCTCTGAACGCCCTATATCCGAGAATCTCACATATTCAGTAGATCCAGTAAAAATTATGGATACTATGGACAAACAAATTCAGCGTAAGAATATCAAGATGTGCAAGGTTCAGTGTAGTAATCAGTCGAGAAATCAATCCACTTGGGAGCCTGAAGATCATCTACGAATGAACTATCCATATCTATTTCCTGGTATGTATCTAAATCTCGGGACAAGATTTATTTTAAGGGGGTAGGATTTGTAACACCCAAATCGACCCACACCAACAAATTTGATTAAATTTTGGCTAAAATTAAAATTTGAAAACGTTCTTTGGATTGAGCTTTAGTTGGGCCGTTCTTGGGCCGAATTCTTGCCCAGCTTACTTCACCTCCTCCCTGTTTCTCTCTCCCTTCCACCGCTCTCTCTCTCTTCCCCGGCGCCGCTCGCCTCTCTCTTTGCCTCGGTGTCGATCGCATGTGACCATGCAGCACTGTGGCTTAAGCATGTGTTGACACCTAGCTCCCCACCGCTCAATGTTGCCGCTCTGGCATCGCCGAGCCTCGGCTCCGTCTCCTCGTCGGTATAAAATCGCCGCCGTCGCCTCGGATTTCCTCTTTCCTCTATTTGCCTCCATCGCGAACGCTTCGGTCTCTCCTCCGTCCATGGAGACCCACTGAGCTTGCGAAGCAACGCTGATGCTGCCAGAACCGACGTACTGGCCGGCCCTTCCATAGCAAGCCCGCCCTTTTTATTTGGGTAGTGTCGCATTCTAGCGCCGCCGCCATTAAAGCCGAGCAGTTCGGCTGCCGCGTCAATGGCGCCGCCACGTCCAGTCACCGTTGGCCGTGCCGTGGGCACCGGTTGATGCGCGTCATCTCCCTGAATCCGTAGGTAGCATCTACAACCGATGGCATATATAGCCCTTAGCGCCGGAGAACCTCGGATCTTCCTTTGGTTGCGCGCGTCGGCGAGGGAAAGACGACGATGATGTCATCAGCTCTAGCGCGCGGCACGGGCGCACGGCGGCTCACCGCAACAGGCACACGACGAGCGATGGCTGTATGGAGCTGCTCCCCTGAGGCGCTGAGTAGCGCTGACCCCCAGTGCTCTGCATCCTCGTCGAGCGGCTGCATTGCGGACCCACGACGGCTACACCAGAGGATGACCGCAATGGCTACACCGGAGGACGGGCTCGACGGTCGCAACTGCTGTATGCTGTATGCAGAGGTAAGCCTCATCTTTACCTAGGGATGGTTGTCTGCTCTCTTTGCTTAATCTGCTTTTCCATTTCCCTTGTACGTGTTTCGCTTTGTCGAATGCAAAAAAGTTCCATTGTTTGCTGCTTCTTTTCCTTGATCTCTATTTCGTTATCCCTTGCTTGGCATCAGATTTCAGCAGTAGAGGGGTATCAGTATTATTTCAGCAGTACAACAGTTCTTAATTTCAGGTTCTGCAAACTGAGATGCTAGTTTTTGCAAGCATATATGTTAGTTTCTCATTATGATTTGTTAATGCTATCTTTTTTTCAATTCCAGGTTCCTTTATGATTTGTTGATGCTAGTTCCCTGATGCTCGTGCGCAATGATGCTAGTTTTTGCAAGCACAGATCTACATTAATTCATATTAGAGTTTTGTTTGTCGGCTTCTACAGGTAGATATATCATTGCATGATGAGTTTATATTGTAAGCCTTTCTTATTTCTTGCTAGTTTATATTGCAAAAATATCAATATGTGAATGTGTGCTGATTTCTTTGAGGTCCCGGGGGTTTGCTCTTCGTCAAAAGGCGTCAGATCGAAATGGCTGTTTTCACGCGTTTCGGTCCTATTTTTGGTCCGTTTCTGGCCAGTTCAGCATCACCCATGCGGCCTCACCCCAATATACCCTAGGGCTATCTCACTCTGAAACCCCGGGAGTTTGCCCCTCATTAAAGAGCATATAGTTTTTTCCCAACCAAAACAGTCGTTTTCACGCGTTTCGGTCCTGTTTTGGGCTCGTTTCTAAAGTCCGGCAACGTGAGCTGCCGAAAGCATTGGATTGCGACTCGGTAACGTTTTTGGGCCGTTACAAGTGTCTCGCAGAGTTAGCCACCGAATGTCGTGAAGTGTCCATTCTCACGATACCCGACTTTTCCATAGCGACTTGACCCGCAGCATGGTGTTTCGGTCTATTTTCGGCCATTTCAGCATCACCTGTTCGGCCTCCCCCCCCAATATACCCTTGGGCCATCCCCCTGTGGGACCCCGGGTTTGCCCTTCATCAAGAAGCGTACAGTTTTTTTCTAACCGAATCGGCCATATTCACCCGTTTTGGTTTTGTTTTCGGTGGCTGGTTCGGCATCACTTGTACGGCCTCCCCCAATATACCCTAGGGCCATCCCACCTCTGGGACCATAGGGTTTGCCCTAAGTCAAAAGGTGTACAGTTTTTTCCCGACCGAAATGGTCATTTTCATGCGGTTCGGTCTTGTTTTCGGTCCGTTTCTAGCCGGTTTGGCATCACCCGTGTGGCCTCCCCCCAATATACCTAGGTCCTGGGACCCCTAGGGTTTGCCCTTCATAAAAAAGCGTATAGTTTTTTCCGACCGAAAAGGCCGTTTTCACGCGTTTCGGTCCTGTTTTCGGTCCGTTTCTCGAGTCTGAAAGCGTTAGCCACCGAAAGTTGTGAAGTGCCGGTTCTGACGATACCCAACTTTTCCTTAATGACTTGCCCCGCGGCATGATTTTTTGGTCTGTTTCTAGCCGGTTCGGCATCACCCGTGCGGCCTCCCCACAATATACCCTAGGGCCATTCCCCCTCTGGGACCCCTGGTGTTTGCCCTTCGTCAAAAAGCGTACAGTTTTTTTTCGATCGAAACAACTGTTTTCACGTGTTTCGGTCCTGCTTTCAGTCCGTTTCTGGCCGGTTCGGCATCACCCGTACGGCCTTCCCCCAATAAACCCTAGGGCCAAGCCCCCTCTAGGTCCCCGAGGGTTTGCCCTTCATAAGCATACAGTTTTTTCCAACTGAAACAGCCGTTTTCACGCGTTTTGGTCCTGTCTTCGGTTCGTTTCTGTAGTCCGGCACCGTGAGCTGCTGGAAGTCGTGGACTGCGTTTCGGTCATGTTTTTGGGCCGTTCCTAGTGTCCCGCAGTGTTAGCCACCCAAAGTCGTCAAGTGCCCGTTTTCACGACACCCAACTGTCAACGGGTGGTTAACCGGGGGTTATCGTCGGCAATAGATTTGAATGGGGTTGTGCGCTAGATCTCAATCTCGATGAAAACAGAAGATAGGGTTATCCAGGTCCAGGCCCTCACAACGGAGGTAATACCCCAATCTGGCGTTCTGGAATTATGATGGTGGTGGTCTAATGATCAAAGAGCTTATGCCTCTACTGCCCTTACCCCGCCCTTTATATAGTGCAGCAGGGATAAGATTACATGGTCTTATCCGGTACAATGTACCCTAATCCAGCACGTATATGCACCGATGTTTACAAACACGAATACCCTAATCGAACGGAGACACTCTTGGACCCAGGGGGTTTGCCCTTCGTCAAAAAGCGTACAGTTTTTATCCCGACCAAAATGGCCGTTTTCATGCGTTTAAGTCCTGTTTTCGATCCGTTTCTGGCTTGTTTGGCATAACCCGTGTGGTTCCCCCCAATAAACCCAAGGGCCATCCTCCCTCTGGGACACCGGGGGTTTGCCCTTCATCAAAAAGCATACATTTTTTCAACCGAAACGACCATTTTCATGCGTTTCGGTCCGTTTTTGGCCGGTTTGGCATCACCCATGCGGAATCCCGCCAATATACCCTAGGGCCATTGTGGATAACATAGACCCTGGGTACCCAAATGGCGAGGCTAAGACACCATCCGACAGGGGATGGACCAAGTCGAGTGGATAAAGACGTGTACCACTCTGAATCTAGAAGGCTTGCCCGGCAAGGAAAGACATAAAGATAGAGGTCTATCCCTA
Organism: Raddia distichophylla; assembly: GCA_005191435.1. Classification (NCBI taxonomy): domain Eukaryota; kingdom Viridiplantae; phylum Streptophyta; class Magnoliopsida; order Poales; family Poaceae; genus Raddia; species Raddia distichophylla. The sequence continues at coordinate 5,701 of SPJY01034185.1, read as the reverse complement.
ATAGGGAAGATACAATTGTAATCCCGGATAACTACGTATCTGGCTAGAGGATAGAGATAGGAATTCTACCTCGTAACCGATTAGGACTCTACCTTGTAACCCTGCCCCCCCACTATATAAGGCGGGCAGGGAGCTCCCTGGTTCGGCATCATCACCACCATGATCTTAATCTACATCTTCATCTCCATACCCTTCCATGGAGAGACATCTCCCTTCACATTGATCATCATATCACCATTATAATCCCAGAGCACAGGACTAGGGTATTACCTCCACCGTGAGGGCCTGAACCTGTACAAAAAAGACCCCCGGTCTTGTGCTACCATCGAGTTTGGATCTTGTGCATCGCCTCATATATAATCATTGCCGAAGATAACCCCCGATTAGGCACCCATCGATAGTTGGCGCGCCAGGTAGGGGCAGCGTCAAGATTAATCTCATCAAGCTCAATGGCATCGATCACCGGAGTCGCTGTCGTCTCCGCCCCCGGCATAGCTTTCCGTTTCGGGAGTTGACTGCGTCATCAAGGACTTCGGCGAACTCCACCTCTCAGATTCGGATAAGATCCAATCTAGGGGAAACTATAACAACACGTCTCGCTCGGGTTGGCGAACGCCACGGCCATCTACTCATGAGTAGTGCACCAACGACTCACTTACTGACTTAGATACGGCGATGGCTCGAAGACAAATTCTGGACGTTACTTGTTTCTTCAATTCCCGTCGATCCAGAAGGAATTTCGGGATGAGACTGGATGCGTTGGAAAGATACTTTCGTCAGATTTCTGTGAAGCCCAAGAACGCCCAAAATAGAGTCCAGATGTGTCCGGGGCATCCGTTTGAAGGCAGTCTGCGCGTGATGGTCGCGAATCTCAGTAAACTCGTAAAGCCCATCTGCGTAGGCTGCGACACGCGGATAGGCCGTAATGCACCTCCAAGTACATCAAGGATCAACAAGGAGCTTCTCCAAACAATCGACAACCAGCACTTCTTCCGGACTTGGATCCGATCCAGTCTGAGGAGTACATCGACATTGCTTTGTCTGGACTCTCGGTCGGGTTGAGGAACATCACCGCCACCGCTTCCCGAGTGGTGTGCCGGGGGCTCAATTCTCGACCGGATACGAAGAGGACCTAATCAAGAACAAGTTCAAGATGGTGGATGCCTTCAGCAGCAAACCACACGTACTCGACGACCAAGTCGCTCCTTTGGACTCGGACCAGATCCGATCTAAAGAGAGCTTCGTCATTAATATAATTCAACTCCCGTTCGATTTGAGGAACGCCATCGGCACCTACTCCCGAGTGGTGTGCCGCGCACGGCTCAATTCCCAACATGTATACGGCGAGGACTTAATCAAGGGCCTCTACAACACTTTCACGGGTTCGGACATGATCTAATCCGGGGAAGGAATCGACATCGCTTCGCTCGGACTTCCGTTCAGGTTATGGAACGCCGCTGCTACTTACACATGGATTGGTTCCCGACTTGGATACGGATAGACTCAGACCAAAGATTCTCGGGTGGTGGCCGCGACTACCACAATGATTAACAGATTTATCATCGCCTTCATCCTCGGCAGGCTTTTGGCATCGGGAACATCGACTTCGTCACCGGCAAACTTCGGTAAGATCATGCCCTTGGACTCGGACCAGATCCGATCTGAGGGAGACTTCAGCAACGACCGGCCCAGACTTCTCTTCAGGTTCAAGGACGCTCCTCCGCATACCAACGCGTAATGCGCCGGATGCCTAAGCTTAGGTCAACTAAAATGCATTCACTTAACTAAAATTTGGTCAACTAAAATTCGACTAGAAATAGGTTTTGGGTAAATAACCTATTCCCCACCTTTGCTCCTGCACTCATATTCAAGGATTGCGTGCTAGGTAGCCGCGTACTCATTAAATTTCCCGCAGACATATTTATTCAGATTTCAGTCAGGACAAGGGTGCCCTAACGGGGGTGCGCAAGACTAGAGAAGGTGTTCAGGTCAATGCCTTGGAATTTATCGCAGTTATATTTTTCTACTCTGATGTTCTCTAGTGCTTGTAATTTAATTCCTCATAAACTATTTTAACTGGTATGCCAGTTCCTCTTGTAATAAAAATGCTACTGTTTTACCTGTATTTCACTTTAATTAAATGTACTGTGATGATTTCACTGTATTGTCCATCATGAAATACTAAACTGGGATTATTATCATCTCGTGGTGTTAAATTCTCTTTACAAGTACTGGGGTCACGACACTTAGATCTACGCATCACATCCTTCAACTCCCTTATCATCGGCAGATCATAAAAATACAATCTATTGTTCTCCAGGTAAGGCATTTTAGCTCCACTTAGCTTGAGGTGTTGTATTTATGTGTCATTTTGCCTGCCTAATTGATCCTTTCATGATTCTAGTTGAACCTGAATATAGAGTTGCAGTCCAAACCTATCCCTTATTTGGAGTTATACATGTCAAATTTCCTCAGCGTATTTGAAGAATTTATCTAAGATGCGTATCTACTGGTCTTGTGTGTACAACTGATTAGATCTGACACATTCCAATGATTCTGGTATGTTTCAGCTATTGGAACACTACAAGAATCGTTACTAGTTTCGGCGGCCGAAGCCGCCGACACAGATTCGAATACCGCCGACACAGGTACTTGTCGGCGGCCAGCCGCCGACAAAGCTCCGCCGATGTTGCGTCGACGACACAGGCCCAAATTGTCGGCGGCCCCACCGACACAGAAGTACAAATGGCAAGCCACCTGGGTTAACTCTGTGTCGGCGGCCCAACGAGCCGACCACACAAGATCCCCCTGACGGAACGCACCGGTCGACGGCGCTCTGCCAAGTGGACCCCACAGTCGAACGATGGGCCGGCACGTGGCACATCAATGTGGTCGGTTTCTGCAGATGCCGCCGACACAGAGAGGCCTTACTGGGGCCGACGACATAGATGTCCGTGATGCTCTTTTGTGGGCGGTTTTATATGTTACCGCCGACATTATGTTGTCGTCGGTATTTTGGCCACCGACACTGATTTCCCGGCTGCCCACACAGATTTCGTTTCCTGTGGTGGAAGGGCTTAGTAATTAACCATGGATGTTTCATGTTTGTTTGTGCAATAAGTATCTTTGCTATTAGCATCATTTAGAGGTTGTTTTATTCAATTAGCTTATGATTTTCTTGTAACACTCTCTCTACAAGCAAATATGAGGGGTTATTCCCCAGATTAGACAACATATGTATTCAGTTAACTTTGTTTCTAGATTGTCATTAGTCCTTTAATGGAACCTGCGAGTGCTTATTTAAGAACTAAATTTGTCAGGACATCTTGCATGTACCTCAAGTTTTCAGCGTTGCTCTCGTTGATGTTATTTTCAAACAGTGTAAAGGTGAGTACTTTCTTAATGATGATAATAGGTCTCTTTTTGTCAGGTGACCACCCTTACTTTTGCCCTCTATTATTTGGCAGGTCTATTTTCCACCTGTGTATTTCTATTTCATATAAAATAGCACCGAACCATTAAGTTTCAGAGTTACACTGCTTGAGCAAACTGATAACAACATAGTAAGCAAAATTTCTGAAGCACAACACACTAGCATGCTATGCTTCTTTAATATATTGTATCTTATTACTATTTTTGTGCACTGAATATATTTTTCCACCGAATAAATTGCCAAGATGTTTCTCCCCCATTGCTTGGAATAGTTGAGTGCATGTTGCCTCACTTGTACGCACATTGTCACTAATGGCTGACTCAACCACTTAATATTTTGTATGATGAATTGCTTGCCTCTCAGCATGAATTTAGTCAATTCTAATTGGCATCAAGTGTGGCAAAAAAAAAATCTCATTGAATTGAACACCTTTCTTATTATACTTTGCGCTTGAGAAATTTGTGCTTAATTCATTTCTACTGGCATTACTACTCACTATTTCTGATGTTCATGCTATTTAGGTTAGCCCATGTAACCATTATTTGTAACTTGTAGAGGCATGGGATGATGGGAGATATTTTAGATTGCATTGGCCACCATACGGACAATGGATAGGTACTGTTACCATATGTTTCAACTATTCATTTAATCTTATTCAGATTTTTTATCTCCCTATATTAATTTTATATTTTTATAGGGTTATGTAGTAGTAGAGGTAGCAATGGTATCTGTCTTCACTTAGGAGCGAAGAATACTACTATTGGATGACTGTTTGCTTATAATGTAGATTGTCATCATCGACCCTGACTGCAGGCTTACTGGTCTTCACCTCTATGACTTGTTTAAAATTGGGTCATTGTCTTCCATGTAGACTTTGATTAACTTTTCACATTTATCCTTGGCACCGGGCTCTTCGTTTACATATCTATTTGGAGAAATTTTTGTGTAGCTCTTATGCCAATTCCTTAAATGGAGCAATTGCTTTGAAGGCCATACCATTTGTCGATGAATGGCATTGCAATAACTGAACCTGTGTTGATAGAAACATTCATTTTGAAAACCTGTGTTGATAGAAACATTCATTTAGTGTCAGTCTACAAAACAAATGTGACAGTGTATTATGTAACTAGATTTACTGCAGCATGTGTGTCACCCCTCAATTTAAACTTACCTTGATGGACGACGATCCCATGCACTAGCCCCTAGATCAGTATGCTAGCGCAGAAAACCACATAGCCGATACAAGCACATATCGATTAAATAAATCCCTGAATATTACATAACAAAGTTATGCCCTTAGACGAATTTAGTAAGACGGCCCATACACACCTTAGGTTACAAAACATTGTTCAGAGTTATAGCGGTGTCCAAAATATGTACCAAAAAAATCCCTATCGACTAGTGTCTATCAGCAACCAGAGCGACCCATAAGACTCCTCAGGTCCACCATAGTCCTGTCCGTCGTCTTTGTGACAGTCGTAAGGGTCATCCTCGACTCCATCGTCTAAAGAAGGTAAGAAGGCGAGGTCAGCGTCATCCAAACGCTGGCTAGTTAACACATCCCTTAATGCATATAGTGAGAAGGCTTTATTTGGAGGAGAGGTTTATTTTATTTGCGTAAAGCCAAGTTTATAAGACCTTTGGAAACATCCTAAATAGCATCAACTAGAACTTGTCTTATTTATATAAATCAGGGGTTTTCCATCTTAACCATGCACCCCAACCCAATTACCAACCAAACACACCAACCAACTCACAATAGACCAACCCTCGACCACAAACACAACCAACTTAACCAATCACCATACTAGCTTATACGTTCCCCAGACCTTCCTCTGGTTGCCCCCAACCTTTCCAAGTTCCGCCATCATTCCAGGATTTGGCAATCCTGTTGTGGACCACACATGCCATGGCATGCCCGTCTCGGCCTAGGGGGTTGCCAGCCCTCACTAGCCGACCGCCATCCTAGGGATGTGTAGCCATTATCACCCTCGGTGATGACCAATGCCGGTCTCTATCGAGAATGGTCCCAGAGAGCCTCCGCAGAGCGCTAATAGCTGGCGATCCAAGGACCGTACTGCGTGCGTGGCCACGCGTTGTGTTGGATCCATCCCTCAGATGGCAGCGATCTCCCCGCTATGCATGTTACTCCGCGCTCCTCCTGGGTAAGCCCTAACTAAACCCAGCACTAGGCACTTTGTGCCTTGCTCATCCCTCAGGATGTCCAACTAGGGGGCAACCCACCGATCTCTCTACTTCCACGGTCAT
>SPJY01034169.1:0-12774 GCA_005191435.1 Raddia distichophylla | reverse complement strand
TGGAGGCATAACCTAACACATCGAGGCCTCTGCCTTAGCGGCTAGTTGGCGCCATCGTCCCCTCCATGCAAATGGCATACGGTTGACAACTCGAGATGGGTAGGGAGATGACGTCGAACAGGACGTGCCCTAGGATTACTCTGAAGAAGAAGAGCAAGAGAAAGCCACCGGCATGCAACGAGAAAAGCTATTGAGAAATGACCATTGTTTGTTTCCTGTCGGCCTGACTGGTACAATGGAATTACAGCAGATGGGGCTGACTAGAACAATACATTCAACCAACCAAACATCGTGGGGCTGCATCAATTGGGCTAGGATGAGCCTAACAAAGGCAACTAAATATACCCTTAACCACCAAGCCTTTTGATGTCTTGGTCAATACACCACCCGGAAACGCCTAGCCCAGTGTGTTGCCATAATCCTGGGTAGCTGCTCGACTACGGTAACGGTCAAATGGATCTATAAGAAAGACCAGGAGATAATTAATATACTTGGTATAAATTTTTTAGAAAAAACTAGATAATTAAAATGGGAGGATATGTAAATTGAAAACATGCTAGGGTAACCACATGGAACAAACATTGACCTAAATAATATTTTATCGATGGTATGAAATTAGAAAATTCTTGAATTTAGTAAGAAAAAGTAGATAATTAATATACTTGGTATAAATTTGTTAAGGAAAAAATAGATAATTAAAATGGGAGGATATGTGGATCGAAAACATGGTAGGGTAGTCCAAATGGGATGAATGTCAATCGAAATAATATTTTGTCGACGGTATGATATTACGAAAATCTTGATCTAAGTAAGAAAAAATGGATAATTAATATACTTGGTCTATATTAATTAGGAAATATAGATTATTAAAATGGTAGGAGGACATGTTACTTATAGTATTTGATGTTATTGAAATGATGATAATTAATAGTGCACTTGGTCATATTTGAAGGTAAAATGTTAGAAAAATATATTTTTAAGTATTTTACAGAAATGGGGAGGTAGCAGAAGTGTCGTACAGAGTGGATTTATCAGCATTTTCTTCTATCGTATGGGGCCTGTCTAGACCATTGGAGAGGACATATCGGGCTAATATAATGGTTGTTTCGGTTGTGCAACTTGGATGCACAGACCTATCGTCTATGAGTTAAAGCCGTTGTGAGCCATGCCCATGAAAGTTTTTATGGATAGTTGTTTCCTATAAAAGGAACACACAATTTGTAGGAGGTAAGTAGAAAATGCAGTTTAGAGCGGTTAGCCTCTTAGGCTACAGGTGCAATGCAACCAGGTAAACCAGCTACACCTGAATTGGAAGGTGAGGAGGTGGAGATAATGGAGGAACATGACACTAACACAAGATATTTTAGTGGAGAGGGTGGGGATGACCTTGTCGGTGGTGGGGATGATGCAGAGGAGGAAGCAGCGGAGGTGGGGGAGGCGTAGAGGCGAGGGGGTGATAGACAAAGGCGACAAGGTGGAGATCAAAGGGGATATGATGGCTGAGGAGGACCGCCTGGATGATTAATTGGCAGATGATGAGCACTTTGATGAGGAGGGTGATAGGCCCGATGTCCATGTGCCAAGCACGTGGAATAGTTCAAATTTTGAGGAGACAACAGTGAACGAAGGCAACCATGCATCATGGGAGTACCATGTGAGTGATGTCACAGAGCAAGCCTTGTATAAGAACAAAAAATCCTTGCTGGATGCTATGAAAAATTGAGAAATGTCTACACGACGTCAATTCAGGGTAGTGCAGTCTAGCAAAAGGGAGTACGATGTGAAGTGGATGCATGATAATTGTCCATGGCGGGTACATGTGTACAAGGGGGTGTGAAAGAACTACTGGGAATGCTTCATAGTGGTGCAACACGAGTGTATATTCGAGGCAACTGATCAAGTGCACCGTAATATTTCGTCTACTTGGGTGGCTAATCTTCTGTACGGAGAGATTTTTGACAATCCCCAAATTCCACCCGCAGCTATCATGCGAGCTGTGGAGGAGAGATTTTAGTACACAACAGATTATGGGGAGGCTTGGAAGGCAAAAAGGAAGGCGTTGGAGTTAAGGTTTGGGACGTGCGAGGCATCGTACAGGAACATAATTTAATCTTTCAAGCTAGTTTTATGCAATATTGTACTTGAACAGTTGAACTTGTATCATAATTTTATCTTTCGAGTTAATACCATGCACTATTGTGCTTGAATTCATATCATAGTATTATCTTTCGAGCCGGTTCCATACACTACCGTACTTGCACTTGTATCGTAATTTTATCTTTCAAGTTAGTTCCATGCACTACGTGGATTACTACATGATCTTCATGCACATTAATATATGAGTATGTCTACTATATTAACACGTTTGGCGTAACTGTTAAAGTTACCTACCTTGTCCAAAAATCTTGGAAAAATCGGCAACACGCGTCACACCAAGTTCTTTGTAAGTTATTACTGTTGCATTAGATGGTTTAGCCCCTGTCACCCATCACGAAAATTGCAAAATAGATAAAATGGTCATTGTTCACCACTGCTCATTTTGTTAAAAGAACACGAGGATTACATGGGTCAAGCAAACAATGGCATGTACGAGTTACGTGGCATATATCCTGCTAGTGTGTCAGATCTAAACCTAACATGTCTCAGAAAATGAAAAATAACATGGTACTCTACTACAATTAGTCTTCTAGGTGCACCGGAGATATTCCCCTTTTTCATTGCTTCCGAGCCTACTACCCTGGCTCTAGCAGCCTCTCGCACTTTCTTTCACGGTGCGCCTCATGCTTGGAGGCCTGCCACAACCATTCGGTCTCCTAGTATGCATGGAACTCTTCTTGCTAACGCTTGTTTTTCTCTTTCTCGTCAACAAGACACCACCACCTCTTTTGCGCCCGAGCTCTCCGAGACATCATCTCCCTCAACATGTGCTGCTTCTACTGGGGAGTCTACACAATGTTGAAGTATTGCTAGAACTCGCATAGTGGAGTCTATAAAGGGTAACACGATGTAGTTAGTCCATGCAATAATATATTGTTTTAAATACATCTTCGATCAGTAACTTATCGGGTTTTCCCCTACCTCTGCATCTCCTTGGTTTGATCGTGGGTGTAGTTTGTGCACATACAATACCTCCTACCTTAGGTGTAGGACATCTCAACAGACCTTATAAAATTGCAAATATCCCCGCATAGACACATGGGTGTGTGAATGCCTTCATGGATGAATTCCTTCAAGAATTCCGTAGGGGCGAGGGAACTCTATGACACTTTTTGCCCTCCTTTTCTCCCTTACTTCCTTTCCTTCTCCTTATCTACTGTGCTGCCTCGCTCTGGTTTGCTATGTGGGATGTGAGGATGGGTAACCAATTGGCCCTTATATAGGCCAGCCGGCCGCTCGTGGGTGTGAGTGTTCACCCATGTCTAGGCGATGGGCGAAGTGCCCCAATGGCCAGGAAAACGGCTGGCAACAGCTGAGTGAGGCGCTAATGGTTGGGGTGCCCATCTCATTGTCTTAGATGACAAAAAAACATTTCTTTTTACCTAACCTTTTACCTATATTTATAGTGGTTGAGATGGTGATAAGTGTTGACACAAAAACGAGAGTTTCTGTGAACACACGTGCAGAAGCGTCAATCTAGTGATTGCGTCGCAACTAAAACCAAACGTGCCAGTCGATTTGACCTGTAAATCGACAAGGAGAAAATCGTCAGTAATATAGGCCTAATCGGCTTTTTAATACAACCAGATCAGGTTATTCATAATCGACTTTAAAGAATCCGATTATAAAATCTATCGGCTTAAAGCCAGATAGAGCAAGTAAATGTAAATAGACATTCAAATTTAAATCTTCTATTTCTTTTTGGTATTTTTGGTATAATATTAGCAGTAAACTTTCTTATCAGTGCATTAGATCAAATCGAGAGATAGATTGAATAGATTGGTCAGGCCAAGACAGTATTCGGGTCTAAATCCAGATGTAAACTAATAAACCGATGTAAAGGTCTAAAGCTAATAGAGGAAGATACAATGCTAATCAGCAAATGTTTGCATATGCGACGTCCTAAACAAGGCACACACAAGATCGATTGAACGAGACAGTCGCGTATATCAGATTCAGGAAAAGCATACAAAAAACTTGACAATCGGTATTGCAAGATAAACACATATTACAGATCGGTTAAATCGAGACAGTGCAATATGCGAGAACATATTAAAGATCGGTAAACCCCGAGACAGTTTAACATGGTTTGTATACACAAGATCAATATGATGCAGCCATCCATACGAGTTACAAATAGAGAATCGATTATCCCATCGAGATAGCTCTACCTGCGAGTTGAAGCCTTTCGACGATGTCGATCGGATTTGAGAAAGTAGTTTGTATTTGGTGTATGATGTGTATCTAATCTCGAAGCCTAAGGTCCTATTTATAGTATTACAAAGTCGATACCGATATGACCTATTTTTCCGTGACGCGCTTCTGATCAGATCGTATTTCTTTCGAAGTCTTGCAAACATCGGTATTCTGCTTTTCTTCTTTGCTGATGAAGCCTATTTTCTGATTTGGCCCAATAATTCCAACATATTTGCCCTTTTCTGAATATCCGATTTTCTGCCAAATTTGGGTGTCAACATATGCCCCTAAGTTTGGCAATGGGTATTCTCATTAGCCGAACTTTCAAGTGAAAATTGGATTTATCATACTGGAACATTTAACACTTTTACCCCCGTAACTTCGCTTTCGGCCCAACTGGAAAACATTCACCAGCCCAACAGACAATATGGGCCGAAACGGTAACGCCGAAATCAGCGGTAAAACCCTAATTTTTACCACCGCTATAAATAGACGCCCATTCGCTGTCATTTTCACGCTCTCCTCCTCGCACATGTCTCTCGCATCGGAATTTCCGAAACTCCCAAGACTTCCAGCGCACAGCTCCTCTGCATTCAACTTCATCGGCAATATGTCTCAGGTACTAATCCAATGCTCGGACTCCGAAGCTTTGTATTCCTTGGGACCTATAGGGGATCGAGACCCATCAGATTTCATATATCATTCCGTAGGGAGGCTCCCCTTATTTGCCGATAAGCTTAGTGTAAACAGTTGAAAATTGGCATTTAGATCTTGGCCTAGCCCGATCGAGGGATACAAGGACTGGCTGATTCGGGTTTATAACTAAAAACAAGAGCAATGGGATGGACTAGGAATAACCGATGCCATCTATCCTTCTCTCCTTATCTCCCCCACCAGCAGATGCACCACTTATGGCAGCATCGGCTTATTTTTGGTGTGATACTGCAAATACTTTTCTTTTCCCGACCGGACCCATTAGCCCTACACTCTTAGATGTAGCAATGCTGACCGGTCTAAGTCCCGATGGTGAAATGCCATCGGCTTTTGATCTATCTGCCACGCTGAAGTTGGTTCCTGAGAAAAACTTTGGCTGGTAGCGATACATCAGCACTCATCAGAAAACCGGCCACGTAGAAGATGAAGAGCACATTGCCTTCCTGAACATGTGGCTCGATCGGTTCTTTTTCTGCGGTCAATCACTTAGTCCCAGCAAGGTCTATCAGGGAGTAGCTGAGGCACTGGCATCAGGCCAAAAGCTAGCAATCGACAAATACCTACTAGGAGTCACCTACCGGATGATGCACGAGATCAGGGAAGGTCTCTGCTCCAAGAAAGCCGATTACTCAGTTGGTAATCTAGGTGGTCCTTTTTGGTTCATCGAAATGTTTCTGAAACTCCAGATATACAACTCCCTAGGAGAATTGGACTTCAGTCTGGAATTTCCGAATGAGAAGGACTCCGATGACAGTGATCGCCCCTGCAGATCATATGGAGAAATGATCTCAGTAAATTGCAACCGAAAACGTCTGAACTCATACGACCTCTCCCATTCCATGGCTGCATTTTACACAATGTCTGAATCGGAATATGGTGCAGAACAGTTCAACCCGTATACCGATTTGGACAGATACCCAATCCCATCATTTTTCCGATTAGCTAGCACCCTAAAGGGCAAAGCCTTATCGGCTTATAAAGAATTCATCTCTCCCAGTATTTTCTTCGCCATCCTGAGCACGAGGACCCATATCAGAAAACCATCTTATGAATTCTATCACCCAACCGTAGTTGCTCGGCAATTTAACCTTGGACAAGATATACCTGATTTGTTCATATACCGGCATCTGAACGCCAGGGATGATTTGAACTCCCAATCAGCTTATGGCATTCTGTCTGCTGCTCACTTGGACTTCGAAATGCCATCGGAATTTATTATGTGGGCCGACATCTTGACACAGTTCGATAACTGGTGGGAAGCTATCGCCAAAAATATTTATGCCACAGAAGGTGGAGCATCAACCTTAATCGAACGGGTCACGGGCCAGATGGAAACTTGCAGACCTAACTGGCCAAAGATTGCCGGTATGACAGAGGCTCAATCGAAATCAGAAACTAGCAGCTCAAGTAATACCGATTCTGATAATTCTGATGAGGACAAGGAGGAAAATTCTTCAGAATCAGGACCTTCCTCATCAGATTCAGACGATGAAAGAACAAACTCCCAGATTCATACATCGTCTTCTAGCAGCGAAGTTACTAACTTGCGTGTGTTTGTTAACTTATATTATTCTTTTCCGATTACTAACCTCCTGCTTATTTCCCTCAGAGTGGAGACAAGGGCCCCAGGGCCAAGCTTATTGGAGAAGAAGCTGGCCGGATCCATTCGACAGCCAAGTCAGCATCGGCTTTTACCCAGGGCTCATCTCAACCAAAGAAAAGAGGTACAATCGGCTTATAATTCATGTTTCCACAACAACCGATTACTTAACTGCTTTGGCGAACAGGGAAGCCCGAAGGTGAAGTCGGCTTAAGGAAGAAGGTGGCCGCCAAGAAGCCACGACCCCACAAGATGCGTACACCCGATACCACCGAATCGGTACGTAACACAGTAAGCACTTGCATCTCATCCAAATCGTCGTAACATACCCTCGACTTCTAGCTTATCAGAGATTCGATCTCAGGACACTTCACCGGTCCAAAAGAAAAAGGACACCACGCCTGCTCCTCCACCGGCATCGCAAACTCCCTCGGCCTTCAACCCACAAGACGTAATCGGATTTCCCTTTCTTTAATTTACGCAATTTTCAAAATCTGATCTCTCGTGGCTTTAAATATTTTTGTCCAGTATATGTTTCAACCTCGCAGCCCAGTCCGGGTAACAGTGGTGTCCACGCAGGTCATCACCTATGACGGCAAGAAAACCGACAAGCTAAATTTTGACCCCTCGAGCATGGACTAGCTCGATGATGAACTGGATTTCCTCTCATCTCCGATCAGGGCTTCGTCTCCGCCAGCCATCATCATCGAGTCACCCGCTCCAGAAACTATCAAGAAGACTCGGTTTTCCCCGGAGACCATCGCCAAGCTCAAACAGATGTGGGAACTATTCGGTGATGAATCGGCTTTCTTGGCTAACCCATCTGCTATACGGGAGATAGCCGATTCGATCAAAGAAATTCTCCCTGAGCAGGTGGCTTCGGCCATCCAGAAAGTGCTGCCCCTCGCCAAAGAGAAAGCCGATTTCGATGCTGCATTGGATCGGCTCCATCAAAGGGAAGCACTGAAGGATGCGGAGGCCGAATTGAAAGGGCTGATCCAAGACGCCAATGCTGAGAATGACACATTCCTCAGACTGAAGCGCGAGGCTGAATCGACAAAACTGGCTGCCTCCAATGCAGTTTCAAAGGTTAAGTCCCTAGAACTGGAACTGGAGAAGGCAAGGAAAGCCGAAGAAGCCGCTCGCTCAAATTTTGAGGAAAGCAAATAAGCGTCTAAGGAACAGTATGGTGTCGTGAAAGCCTGCGGCCTGGCAGTCCTGGACACGAAGAAGAAAATTCCGATCATTCCCGGATCAGCTGAAGAAGATACTGCAACCATAAATCGGATCCGGGATACCATGTCCAGCGCAGCCGCAGCTATCTATGAGTTTTGTGAATGATTGGCCTGCGAGCCGAAATTTAAACTTTGCTCGTGTGGATCGGTATTTTACCGATCGTCAGACAATGTTTGGTCTATTCTGCCCCTTGGGCGAAAACAATCAAGGCCTTTGTGCCTTTGTAATAATATTTCATTTATGCAATCGTTTTAATTTTATGTCTATATTCATCCGAATCGACTTTTTCTCAACAGCAACGTGTTGAGAAAAATATCAATATCGACTAGTTTAAAGCGATCCTTAAGCTATAGGTGATTCATTTAGAATCGGCTTTTATCCAACAGCAACGCATTGGGTAAGCTATCAATACCAACTCAACAAGTGTTAAACGGCTTTTGAACTATTGGCGATTCCTTGGAATCGGCTCTTGACAAATCTCAGCTCAAGCTCCAACCCATACGCTAGGATAATACTTCTTTAGATACTTAGCGTTAATTGCTTTACTGAAAACTTCCCCATCAAGCGTCTCCAAGATATACACATTTCCAGGAATAATCCGATTGATTCTGAACGGTCCTTCCCAGTTTGGTGACCATTTGCCGTATTTAGGATCTCTAGAACCAATCGGTAAAAACATTTTCCATACAAGCTCTTCCACTTCAAAAGCCTTGGTACAACTTTCTTATCCGCAGTGGTTGAGCGGAGAGCACGCCGTCAGCACTCTTGTTTGAAGATTCCGCCTGGCCGTTGGCTTGAGCATAATATGGCGATGAGTTGATTGTCGTGATCCCCAGGCGTCGAGTATAATCTTGAAATGCTTCTGACATAAACACCGATCCCTGATCTGTAGTGATCGTCTGAGGAATACCGAATCGGTAAATTATATGCTCCTTGACAAAGTCGATCGCTTCAGTAGCAGTTACTTTCTTCAATGGTACAGCTTCGACCCACTTGGTAAAATAGTCTGTTGCTACCAAAATACACCGATGCCCCTTGGACGAGGAAGGAAATATTTCTCCAATTATGTCAATCCCCCATCCTCTGAAAGGCCACGGTTTCACGATCGGGTGTAAAATAGACGCAGGTGCATGCTGAATATTTTCGAATTTCTGACAATCTTTGCAACCCTTGTAATATTTAAAACAATCTTCCACCATGGTTGGTCAGAAATATCCGACACGCTTTAACATCCATCTCATCTTATAAGCCGATTAATGCGTCCCACACAAACCTTCATGAACTTCTCCGATTGCGACTTTAGCATCTTCCTCGTTCAGGCATTTAAGTAATAACCCATCGAAACTCCGATAGTATAACTTGTCGCTGACCAGAACATACCTTCGAGCTCGCCTTTTTAGTTTCCTATCGGCGTTTCCTTGAGGATCTTTGAGATACCCAATAATTTCCACCTGCTATCCAACTGGAACAGGATTTGCAATCGGAATAAGCTCCAACTCCATGATCGGTAATTTATACCCTGATGCTTCTTGAGCTAAATCATTGGTTTCACAATTATGTTCCCTCGGAATATGATGAATTGCGAATATGCTGAAATACTTAGCCAAATCAGATGCTTTCTCCAGATATTCCCGAAGCGGGACGCTATGACACTCATATTTACCGATCATCTGGAATACCACCAATTGTGAATCTCCGAATACCTCCACGGCAATGGCACCAGCTTGGATCATCCACTCCAACCCCTGAATCAAAGCTTCGTATTCCACTTGATTATTGGTTAATCCAAAATCCACTGTAACACTGAATCGGTAAGGGACACCACCAGGAGAAACAATAAAAATACCGATTCCACGACCCTTTTCACAAACCGATCCATCGAAGAACATCACCCAAGGCAAAAGAATCGATAAATTAATGTCTTGATGGTGCGTAATGAAATCGGCTAATACTTGTCCCTTGACAGCCTTTGGAGATTCGTAAGTCAGATCAAACTCGATGAGAGTGTATGCCCACTTGCCGAGTCGCCCTTTGATGATTGGAGCATTAAGCATGTATTTAACCACATCGGTCTGACAAACAACTTTGCACTCAGCACCTAACAAATAATGCCTCAGTTTGGTGCAAGCAAAGTATAAGCAAAGGCAATAATTTTCCATCACTGTGTATTGGGTTTCAGGATCCAGTAATTTCCTGCTCAAGTAAAAGATTGCGTGCTCTTTGCCATCTACCTCCTGGACCAATACTGCCCCTAGTGTTTTTTCCGATACTGATAAATAAAGCTTAAACGGCAAACCATCTTTCGGAGCTACTAGAACAGGCGGGTTCGTTAAGTACCCTTTGATATCATCAAATGCTTTTTGTTGTTCCGATCCCCACACAAACTTATCGGAATTCTTCAGCTTAAGCAACGGCGAAAACGGGATGATTCGTTCCGATAAACTTGAAATAAACCTCCTCAAGTAATTGATTTTACCGATGAGCTCTTGTAAACGAACCTTTGAATCTGGAGGTTTAGTATTCAGAATCGCCTTCACTCGATCAGGGTGAACTTCAATCCCTCTCTGATGTACCATAAACCCTAAGAACTTGCCGGCTGATACTCCAAAAGCACACTTCTTTGGATTCAGTTTCATGCCATACTTCCGAAACCGATCCAAAACGGTCACGATATCAGCCAAATGTTGCTCTTCCTCCTGGGATTTAATTACCACGTCATCGATATAAATTTCAACTAATTTACCGATTAAGTCATGACAAATCAAGTTCATCCCTCTTTGATAAGTCGCCCCAGCACTGATCAGCCCAAAAGTCATCACGACCCAAGCAAACAAACCGATAGAACGGGGACATCTAAATGCTGTTTTGCTCACACATCCTCTTCGGCCATAAAGATTTGATTGTACCCTGCATTGCCATCTAGAAAACTGATAATCTGATTGCCTGAGCCTGCGTCTATCAAAGATCGGCAATCGGCATCGGATATTCATCTTTGTATCTCGCTTTATTCAAATCCCGAAAGTCTATGCATACCCGAATCTTATCAGAATCCTTTTTCCCCACTGGTACAATATTAGAAATCCAATCGGCATATTTGCATGGCCGAATAAACTTTGCATCTAATAACCTCTGGATTTCATCCTTCACTTGATCATAAATTTTCCAACTAATCCTTCTTGATGACTGCTTTACTGGCCGAAATCCAGGCTTCATTTTAATCTTATGTTCAACTATAGATCGGTCTAAACCAGACAATTCATGGTATTCCCAAGCGAAGCAATCAACCCGGTCCTTGAATATCTGAATAAGCCGATCTTTATATTCCCGCGGCAACTATTTACTAATGTAAGTGGGCCTCTCTTTACCATCGGTTCCAATATCGACTTTTTCAAGTTCATCAGCCGATATAAAACCCTGGCCCATCTTATACTCCACTTCCTCTAGAGTCGCGGTTCCCATAAAAAACCCTCACATCCTTGTGTTACCGATTGTCCTTCCAGCGTTGTAGGCTTGAACCCTAATTTACTAACACTGAGGAAATCAAAATCCTCTAAAGGTTTTCCCGATAATACCTCTAGGTTGTGATGTATATCAGCACAATCGATTTCAACGGTTAGAGACTCTCCTCTGACCACCTCTATCTGATCGCCAATCCACTGTATCAGAATTTGATGTAATGTCGATGGAATGCAGTAGTTGGCATGTATCCAATCTCTTTCCAACAGCACATTGTAGCTTCCTTTTCCCTCGATCACAAAGAATGCCGTTGGGATTGTTTTACTCCTTACAGTAAGCTCTACGACCAGAACTCCTTTGGCTTCGGTCGGATTTCCGTTGAAATCGCTTAAAACCATATTAGTCTTAACCAAATCTTCTGTAGATTTTCTGATTTTACGGCACATAGAATATGGCATTAGATTCACAGTAGCTCCACTGTCCACCATCATCCTGGAAATCGGCTTTCCATTCATATACCCCATGATAAACAGCGGTTTCAAGTGCAGACGGGGATTTTCTGGTTTCTTGAATATGGCCTCTTCTGCCCCAACTACCAGTTCTGCAGCGGCCTCTTCATAATCACACATAAATTTCCGAGGCAGCACACAAACCATGTTGGTACCAATAGATGTTTCATCGGAACCCGCCTTATTGTCAATGATAATAGCTGATCTCAGCTTAGGCCTCCACTCTTGTTTGCCCCTAGCTGGCCTCATGGGCTTTACCTGTTCCAACATAGCGTCCCTAAACTTCTCGGCCTCTGCCTCCTTTGCCGCAGTGCTCCTCATCCGTTGTAAACGCCGCTTCTGGGCTTCGTGATTCCCGTTGGGCACCACTGTGGCAACGGCACTTTGGGAGGCGATGCACATCGGCGTTTTTATCCATCGGGACATCATCGGCTTTTCCACTGGGAAACACCAGCCGATCTTTTACCGATGTTCTCTTGGGAGGAACAAACGTATGGTTCATCGGGCAATCCACCAGAGTGGGCAAAGACATCCTCTCTTCCCAGCAGTATCGGAAAAAAGGGCAATCCCAGTGTTCCATCTCCCAATCTCGATCATTTGAATTCCTTTGAACAGTCTCTGGAGTATCCAATTTGACGCTCCTGCGAGGCGTTTCTCTAGCCATCCGGTCGTATTTTTCCAACATCTGATCGAAGGTTGGCTTTGGCCTTGACTTAGAAATCGGATTATGATTATGTCCGCGCTTCACCTCACGCCATTCACCAGTTCTTTCACCACGTCGGCCCGCGGATTGGAATTTCAGTTCTGGCCTCTCTTCCACTACAATCCTCTTAGAACCCACAAGTATTTTAAACCGATTGGAACTCTCCGGATCACCGGCTTTTCGTTTAGCGTCAACCATTCCAA
>SPJY01034167.1:18610-41641 GCA_005191435.1 Raddia distichophylla | reverse complement strand
ATATGTTATCACTTATTCAAGAACTTATACACATACTCCTTCCAATTCACATAAGTTTGATGTTTTGTGCATTGACAGGGTTTTCAAAATACAACTTAAACTACTAAGCCGCACTCTGCACTCCGGATTTTGCGTACAGTTGCATGGCACGGATCTGGCTAGCCTCGCGTAAGCAGGCAATAAAAAACGCTCCCACGTGGGCTAGGCGCACGAACAACAAACACGTCCTAATTGCTACCTCCGGTGTCGTTGATTTTTTAACACGTTTTTGACCATTAATTTTATTAAAAAATTTAGTGCAAATATATGTATGTATAAATCATGTTTAAAGTACCTTTATTGATAAAATAAATCAAAACAAAATAAATAATAACTTATATAGTTTTTCGAATAAGACGAATGATTAAAGGTGTATCAATAAGTAACAACGATTTATTTTTATAGGGAGTAATAAACTTCTGTAACCACCGCTGAGGCACTCACCAATGCTCCGTTGGATGCACATCAACGGACAGCACATGCCGAAAATTCTTGGAGCATATGATCTGACACATCCATTTAAGCTAGGAAATATCAGCGACATGGCGACGGGAACTATATAATAAACTAGTATAATTAAGCATCAGAAAATTCCAAATCACCTGAACAGAGGCTGCCTCTTCCGGCTGGCTGGCGGCAACCGCCACCTTCGTCGACTTAACCTCATCGTCGGTAGCATCCTCGAAGAATTTGGGGTACTCACCGGCAACTGACTCCTCGAGGTCCACATCACGCACCTCGATGCTGTCCAACGTGAAGAAGTCCATCTCTGAAAGCAACGACGCCGCCTCCGGCGGCGCCGGCTGCGGCTGCCGCTTGCGCATTGTCACAGTGACAGTGTATGTGCACCTTGGCGGCACGACGCCGTAGAACGGCAGCTTCGTGTGGTACTGGTACCTGCTCGAGCTGTTGGTGGCGAGCCGGAAGACGACGCTGTCGTCGCCGTTGTTGGTCAGGTGCAGAGAGGACGACGCCATCTTTCTTGGCTCCAACGGGAAGAACAGCAATGTGGGATGGACGTCGAGTAGATCATGATCATCCTGTTTGCGAATCATGGGTTTTCCAAGAACATGCCCTAGTGACCTCCAGAGTTTGGCCAACAAACCTTCTCCTTGACGACAATTTGTGGCGTTCAAATCTACGACAATTTGCTTTATACTTGGTCTTTTATGCCGGTCCAGCTTCATGCAATCTAATGCGACTTCTATGCATGTCTTCACTTGTTGGCAATATACATCGAGTGAGCTGGGCGTCACATCCTTTTCTAGCCTTTTTCTCCATTTATCTTGTACCTATAAAATTGGAACACGAAGATCAAGCATAGCATAGTAAATTTCCAAAATGCGCGCGTAGCTGAAATTGAAATTAATACAAAATTACTCTTACATGTTCAACATATTTTCGGCGCGTCCTGTCACCAATACGGTAGTGGCCTTCACGCCCATTCATTATCTGTACTATTATAACACCTAAACTAAATATGTCATACCCATCTGACAGTACATGATTATTCACGTATTCTGGCGGCCAGTATCCACTGCAAGTCATCATATACATTCCGCATTGTCCATTAGAAAGACCAATATTAAAATAGGTAAGGGAATTGTGAAAATTGTTACTTGTGTGAGTTCTGTCCTATAAAAGTATACTTTCATGCATATATACTAACCTCAACTACAATGAATAAATAACAATTTAGGCCTTGTTGTATTGGAGAAAAAAAAATCACATGCATGCTCTTACGAAAAATGAGTTGGTCTTATGAAATTCCTTCGAAATTCTTATGTTCCAAATGTTGGACTTTTATGTGGCTTTCAATGTTGTTGTATGTTTTTGTTTTCTTATTAGACTCAATGTGAAAATATTCGTGGCATGTAATAATCGCATTTGACAGGAAATATTTGATGCGAGAATTTACTTGAGGAATTGATGTTAGTAAAATATTATAGGATTAATTCTATAAATTAAAGATCTTAGTGTGATGGTTGCTACACTCAAAGAATGAGAACTATGGGGTTGAAAAAATCCCTCACCTCTCCCTTCCAAATTTTAATTAATTGTGTGCTACTAATAGAAGAAAGCATCACCATAATAGTTTAGCAATTCCCATTTTATTTAAGCATGAAAGTACGTGCTTAATGGTTGCGGTTTACATGAACAAAATAGTGTGGGGAGTCGGTGAATGTGAATTGTGTGTATCTCAGGAGATTGACATGAGTGACACCCAATTCGAACGTCTTGTTTCAAATTACATTAAGTTCGGTCGCTTTAGCACGTATAACACCGGACACGCGAATTTGTAATCCCAGTGACATTCTTCCTATTTTCTAAATTTATCATCGATTTACCCTTTTTAACCCGCATGACTACTGCTTTGCCCCTACGTACGGTGTGGTTCAGTTGCGCGTGATTTTGAGCGGGCATAGGAGACAAAAATTTCAAACTCTACTATATTTCAAATTTCAAACAGATATTAAAAATGTTAGATTTTAAAATTTTTAATTTACCCAATGCAGACGATCTACCTTCGTATAACTTCGTATAATGTATGCTATACGAAGTTATTTCACATAGATTTTGAAAATATAAATTCAGTCAAATTTGAAAATTTGAAATCTGACATTTTTAATGGATACAACGTATTTTCATTACATTATCAAATTTTGTCCAAAATCAAAATCCGTGCATATTGATGGATACAACAGAGAGCTACATTTTAGTGTTTTGATCCAAGGGCATTTTGGTCAATCCAGGTGGAGAAAATAGGAAATAGTTTAAAAAAGCTAATAAATGGGTATAATGTCACTGAAATCATAAATTCGTGTGTATGGTGTCGTATATGTCAAGACTATCGAATTTAATGTCATTTGGAACGAGACCAGCAAACTGAGTGTGGTTGAAGGTATTCTCCCGCGTAACTCTCTCTCCATTTACGAAGAATTTGATGTTAACCAACTTTTCAGCGCTATCAGTGAAAATGTTGGCCTCCTTTTTACCGGGTGGCTGCACTGGTCCGGAGCTTCCGTGTAACACATCCCTTTCTCCAAAAATCATAAAATCATGGCGGCATCATTTCATGATATTATATTTTTTAAAAAATCATTTATCTTAAAAATGTGCATGTTACGATTATTAGAATTTCTAAAAAAAATCAATGTTTATATTTAAAATATTTATTTGCAAGAACTTTAATGATATTTTGGAAATCAATATTTTGATTTGACTTTATAAAAATAATATTAACTCTCATTTTAATATGATATTTTGTAATTTCAATTATAGTTTTTTTTAAGTTTATATTTAATAATTATATGGATTTATATGTATATAAATCTGGAAATTATTTTTACGCACTCTCGCTTGCATGTGGGGTCATCCCTCTGTTTTCTTTCATTTTCTCATTTCATTTTTCCATCTCCCTAGGACAAGCAGCTTCCACGGTTCCACTTGTTGTTATTCACCCATTTGCTCCCTAGGACAAGTGTTCTCCCATGTATTTTATTCACCCACTTGCACCCTCTAGTCTTTCACCCCAAGCCGAAGCAGGCCTCCATAGTCTTTCCACATTGCCTCAAGGTACCTTACTTCCCAAGCCGGCCTTGACCTAGAATTCTTCGTGAATCACTGCTCAGCCAATAATTCACTGCCCAGATCAATCATTCACTGCTCTACAAACTACTTCCGTCGTTGTCTTCTCCTCAGGGCAAGCGAGAGCGATTAGCACAATCACCATGCCAAATTACGTGCTTTCCTTAATTGTGTCGCACGTTCCTTGATCACGTCTGTCCATCAATTATGTCGCATGTTCCTTGATCACGTACGTTTGTCCATCCCTCCTTTTGATCATAATTAATTGTATAATCAATGAGAAAAGAATTTCTTGGATGTGACCATATATGTGTAACCATGTTTACTCTTTCAATATACTTTTTGTTTACCCTTTCAGTACATGACAATTATGTGTGATAATCCATCTATCATGGTCTCAAACTCCACAGATCCTGTGGACTACCCCTTTTGCTACAAACCCTAACCTTACCCCTATCATAGTCGTCACTGCCATGTCCAACGATGAAGACGTTGCCCTCTCACACGTCACAACTGTGGATTGCGAGTGCGCCACCGGCTGGATCGTGAGTCCACCACCGCCAACCCCACCAGTCAGGCCGCGGCTACCGCTCAGCCCACAACCACTTAGCCGTTGCTCGAGAGGCCACTCACAACTCAACCGTTGTGCTGGCACAGGACACCAACATCGCCACTCGTGCCGCCTCTAGCGCCAAAGCGTGTGTGCGCCCCGCAGCCACCGCCCTGGAACGGGAGAGCGAGGCTACCGCTGCCCTTGAACGCTAGGCCATACGGCCCATTCTCTCATCACTGTTCCTGAGGATGAGGAGGAGGCGTCTCATAACGGCGAAGATCCTGCACACACCTTATACTACAAGGTTGTTGTGGTTGCCAAACTTCATGCTCAGGTGGCGCCCATCCAGAATACCAAGGCCCTCGTGTCGGTTGTTCTTGACCCCTATCGCGTAGTACAACAAGTGGCATGATCTCATCCTTCTCATTCTTGGTCGGTACTACCTCACCGGCCATGTCCTCTTGCCCATATCGCATGTGGACATATCGGCACCGCCCTAGTCCAGCATGGCTGCCATGGCGACGTCCCCATCATCCTGCGCTCCACACATGACCATACCGACGTTTTCACCGTTCTACGCGCCACACATTGTCACGACGACGATGAGTCCTACACTACCGCACATTCCCATCAGAACTATCCTGGTAACCTGTTTGACAACTCTCATCCAATGGTGACTTACGACAAACTTGGTTATCGGAAACCTCAACGATATGAGGAAAAATTTGAACTTGGTGACTCAACGGCTCAATCTCCATGCTACTGCTCTATCTCCAGTTCCGAAGACTTATCATGGTTCTCTTGTCGATCCCAATTGGTGACGTTCTATGGAGGAGGAATTTAACGCTCTGCAATCCAACAACACCTAGAAACCTCTTCCTCATCCATCCACGGTCAATGTCGTCACTAGAAAGTGGATTTTTTGCCACAAGTTCAACTCCGACAGTTCCTTGGATTTATATGGGGTCCCTAGGAGATCCCCGAAAATACAACTATTTAGGATTTCGGTTGTATTCTGAAATAGTATAAACTGTCAAACTTTATTCGATAACTATTTTGGAGGTATTTCACCACAAAAAATGCTTAAAATGACCATAATGGCATATATCGGAGAAACACAGGTTTATAATGGCATCCAACGAATAAGCCATTTTGTAATGGCATATCTCAGAAACTGACATTTTATAATGGCATATATCGAATTTTCCCTTTTACAAAATAGGCTTAAAATTTTTAATAGACCTCCAAAATATCACTCCTATGCCACAGGTATGGCTTGAGTGTACGTATGACCTAAAAATTTATGCCAATTTCTTTCATGTCTTCTAGAGAAAAGTCATTTGCAGAGAAGACAGGGCCTACCCATGGGAAGGGTAGCCCACACAAAAACGGTTAAGCACATCAACCGTACTTGCAGGTTTACACATGCAAACCTACTAACTATATATCAGGTTTAACAGAAATTGATAGAGGGATTTAATAGACTTAATGCATATTTAACAATAGTTTTGAAAATTCTATATTATGGCAATTCTTTTCTAAAACAATTTAAAAGACATTTTGTTACGTTCACTAAACCATATTTAGCACCAACAACAAACCTGGAATCACACTCTAACCTAACAATAATGTTATAAATATAATCAAGCAATTTAAACACAAAAGCGGCACCACAAACAACATGCTCTAACTTCAGCCAGTAGCAATCCCTTGGAGGTTTGAAAGGTGAAAAAAAGCACTAAAACCATATAGTAAACCAACAAAACTCTATCATAGGAAAAACTACGGATGTAAACCAACAAACTTTAAATTCAAAAAACATAAAGGTTAGAGCATGTCCCCGTGTCGTCGCTGTCGACAACCTCCCTTGATGCTAGATCTGCTTTGTTGACGGTGGCTTCCCCAGCACCCAAATTGCTAGCGTTGACAGCCACGTCGCCATCTTCAGCCCCAGCTTCATCCCCATTCATTCTCCGCGCCACCCATTCATGGTTGAGACCTCCAACTTGTCGTCAACCCAGGTTTGATGCTGTTGCTGCTACCACTCGCCATCATATGTGCTCTCGGTGTCATTGCGGCTACCTGGATTGTAGATTTGTGCGGGAGGTGCCCCTATCGAGGCAGGAGCTCGGTAGCCTCAGGGGAACAACTTTACGAGGAAGTGCAATCCAGAATGATTGGGAGGCTTGGAAATTTTTTTAAAATTCTAATTGAACTTGAGTTCAGTAGAATCTATTAGCCTAGATTATATAGAATCGGACTTTCTTGCCTACTTTGCCCCCACAGGTACAAGGAATCTTGAGGATAGACTGTTAATTTCTACTCCAACTTCCCCTATTTGCCTCTGGTCCGATCGCCAAAGCAGGGGCCTACTCGTCTTTCCTCCTTGCTCACCTTCCTTTTGCAGCCTTAGCAGTTGGAGACAAAGCAATGGTTTGCTCTACTCTCTACTTTGCCCCATTCTGCCTACAACGCTTCCCTTTGTCTTATAGCAACAATGGTCGTTAGCTTTTCACAGGCGTGGAGCTTCTTTGAATCATGAGCTTCCTTTTCATTGAAAGCATTGAGCATGAATCGCAAATCTCCCGCCTAGGACAATGATATGTGCGCGGGTGCCCCAGGAGGACTGCGGGCAAGGTTTCAGCCCGGTGTGGTTTTTGGGAGGCGTGACACTTTGGGAAGGAACCTGTGCGAGGCTTTGGCACGAGTTGGTCCCTGAAATGCGTAGTGCTCTGGGAAGGATCCAGTGCAAAACTTCAGCTCACGGTTGTCTTGACGACGTATGGCGCTCCGAGAAGGGTCCTTCATGGGTTTTGTTTCAAAGTAATCTCCGAGACACACTGCATTCTGAAACGGTCTTCACATGGAGTCCCGTCGCTTGGGGTTAAAGGGCCTCCTTTACAACACTGTGACCTGGCGCGCTGGCTTCACCTGGGTTCGGCGACGATAACCTACCGATGATCTAACCAATTCTAGCTCCAGCAACCCACAGTTCGGCTTCACGTCTTCGGAACCAGATCCTCTGACTTACTGTAGAGGGCAGTGGGTCACTGACATGTGGGCCCTATGCTTGTGGGGTCCACATGTCAATGACACAACTGCAGAGGGCAGTAAGTCAGCGGATCCCATTCCCACGCCTTCACCCATTGCTTTGATGACGTCGACGGAGCCATTACTATATATTACATTCGAGGAACGCGCCCGTAATGGATTAGTAATCATTCGCTGGCTATATTTTTATTCTTTACAAAGTATGAAATTTTATCGATAATAAAAAGTAAAGTACGTGAAACCGTAATTCTGATCTCATTTTTATTTGAATGTCAGTAATAAAAAATAATTCATATAGAAAAAATCATGAAAATAAAATGAATCAGCATGCAGTCCCTAATTTTTAGGCAGTTAATGCATCTCGGAATCAAGGAATTTGGTACCTAGAAAATATATGATCTAAGAGCATGTACAACAGTTCACCTCAACAGTCTTCTCTAAGCAGTGTCACGTCAGCTAATTTATGATATGTAAGAAAGAGTGTGCGCATAGATATTTGAGTTGTCTCTTATGCAAGAGTGACTCTACACGAGAATTAACAAAATTTGTTTGTGAGAAAATTACATATAAAACGTGCAACCATCTTTACCATTGTATATGCTGTCTCTAAACCATCTCTAGTGTTTTCTCTAGGTGACATGTCAATAGTTAGAGATAGCTGTTGTCTCAACCATTTTACATACTCTAAGGCAGTTAAAATGAGGTATCTATCGGCGTTTCTTCGTATGCCACGTAGAATGGAAAGCTGACGTAGAACAAAATTAATGAGAAAAGAGAAGGAGAATTTTTCTTGCTTAATAAACCATTTGTACGTTCATCCCAAAACTCTAAAATTAATGCGCAGAGACAATGTGCCTTTAGAGAAAGGAAAAATTACGAATGATGGAAACAATGTTAAAATACAATTCAATGAAGTCACCGTTTCTTTTTAGTTTAGTTGTAGGTGACATGGCATTATAGAAATGATGTTTAGAAATTTTGCATTGAAACTGCCCTAATATAAAACTAGATTACTACCGGTGTTAAAACATGGTAATTAATTTTGATTATTATGTATTACGGTCAAACCTTAACCTTTTACAATGCTGGTCCGTTCGGTCACAAACTGACCCGAGTAGATTATGCTGATCCACAGCCAGAAGTATATATATTCCATTGACGAGGCATTAGGGATTACCTTGTTCCTTGATAAGTGTTTGTTATTCTGGTTCTTTCTTCACCGAAGAGCCTTGATAAACCAAAATCTGCAATCTTCGCTACCATGTTCTTGTCTAACAGTATATTGTCAGGTTTTAAGTCCAAATGCCAAATAGATTCCTCCAAATCGTCGCGAAGATATTTTAAACCCTCACAAATCCCATTGATTATTTTGTAGCGCTGGCCCCATTCAAGTCCCAGCCTTTCATCTGTAAAATAAGGAAGAAATAACACGCATAAAAATGAAATCTACAAATTTATTTTCCTTGACATGCTAAATATATAAAATGCGCAAGCAGCACAAAGCGTCAACTTAGACCTTGTTCTTTTGGGCTCAAAGTAGTTGAAAATTTTAATCTAAAAAAAATGTGACATCTTGATTGAGGTTTTGGAGAGTTAAAAAAATTATAAAAAAAATTTTAAATTTTTTAAAAAATAACTATTTAAAATCCCACAAAAAAAACTATAAAGCATTACATAGTTTGGTTTGTACAAAACGACAAAATAAATTTTAATTTAATTTAATTTATGCAGGAGAGAGCAATTCCTAATTACCTGAAAGATGATCGCAGAGGCTCCCATTGTCGACGTACTCGAGGCACAGCGCCATACGTAAGATTCCAACATGACATTCTCTGTCCTCATGCAGGTTTGGTGTTTCTTCTATTTCATTGCAATAGCCCTTGAGCTCTACAATATTTTGATGCTTAAGCCTTCTAAGGATCTGAAACTCTTTCTGAAATTCAGTATCATCAACTCCCCTGTTACGGAATACTTTGACGGCAACCTCGTCCCCATTGTCATGTATACCCTGTTGATCATCTTTTATTCTAGGTTAGTACTAAACATTCTCTATTGTGTCGGTCACCAGATGTGTTGGCCTTGTTTACATAGGGAAGATCATGGGGACCTCAGATATATGATGGCACTTCACCTAATTAAAGATTTAAGCAAAACATGGCACTGATCATACCTTGTAAACTGTTCCGAATGCACCACGGCCAAGCACCCGCTCATGAGCCAAATCATCTGTAATCTGTTTTATTAATTCGTACGGCAGTTTCCTTGGCTCACCACTTGTTTGGTGTAGCCTATTCTCCATGTTTTTGCTTCCTGATTAAAAAAAAAACATCGTGTGTAAAAGCAAGGATACATATGTTAATTCTTTTATATAAGAAAATGAATCCTTTATAGTACATTAAATTTAACTTGGATCGTTCTTGCCCCACGATCAAAGATCCAAATATACTACTCCTAAATGACATTAGTATTAACTCTTTAAATTCAATAATGGGAAAACATAATAGTACAATGGAGAGCGTCCACGATAGTCTATAATTAAGGGTATGTGTTGCTAGCCCTAGATCTTCGGCTTAACCCCAAATTCATTATTTATAGACATGAATGAAAAGTGAATTTTTGGTTGGACTAGAGATTTAGAGCTAGCAATGCACATATCCTAAAAGCATCTTCAATGGTGCTCACTCAGCTAGCTACAAGAATGCCAACTCAGCATTTTGCTTATGTGTAGGAGATATTTGGTACTACCTTGCAGCCGGTCAATAGCTAATCCCAAGATGCATGCACTACGGAAAACAAGTGTAGACTCGAGGACCCATGTACCTCTCGTGACCACAAAAAACCGTTGAATGGACTATAGTAGTCTCGACGACCAAAACGTAACCGTCGAGTATAATACTTCTCTCGATGGTTCAACCTCAGCCGTTGAGTCACTTCCACATGTCCCTCACCCGCAAACCTAAAAAGTAACGTTATTAGCTACTCTCTACGAGGTCTGCCACTATATCACAGTGGCTATAGGGGAACCGCCTCCCTACTCAGGCTTCTACAAGGCCCACCTTCCCCAGCAGACGTCTACAACCGCACACCTCCCCTACAGGTTGGCTACAATGTCCCGCCTCACCCACTAGGTGATTACATGGGCTCACCTTCTCCATAGGGTGGCTTCGAGGGGTTGTTATGGACGCGGTAAGTTATTCCAACTCAAATCATCTACTAATCCATAATTTCGATGTCGTACATCTAGTAAGCTTGTGTTTGCATACAAGGTTTAGGTTAAACGGCTCCAGCTGCAGCTCAGGGGCAGGAGGACGACACATCAGGAGGCAGGATGTTGACTTCTTTGAGAATCTCCCACTTTCTAGAAGTGGGTTTGTCAAAATGCCACTCTGCCGCACTATCATAGACACAGATGGTGCCACATGTCTTTGAGATATGAGTGGCATTTTCACAAAGCCACTCGTAGGGAATGGTATTTTGAAAATTTTTTAGGAGGGCCATAGGAAGAGGTGATTTGAATGACATTGTTTATGTCGTCGTCATCAAACTGTCATGTTGGATTGAACTTTTCTTTTGCTTGTCACCTCTTCATTTTGGATGCCATATTTTGAATGTTGGTAGTGGATGTTGATGTTTTAATGTGAATGTGGATGTGAATTCCGATATTGTGATGCGTATGTTGATGATATATGTGTGCATGTGATAGATTGTGTAATTGTGGATAAGTATGTGCGAATGCGGGGGCATATATATGTTCTAGTTGTTTTGGGTTTGGTAGGTACAGGTACAGTTATCGCTAGGAGGAGCAACTGCTGGAAAATTATGGTTTTTTGCATTTTAAGGCTATTTTTTATGAAACTAAAATCCCTCGATGGCTTAGGGTTGACCGTCGAGAGAGGGCCATCCTCAGCCACTGTGCAATGGTGCGGGCTTACACCTTTGAGGCCGTCAAGAGAGGTGCCAGTTCTCACCGTTGCCAGTGGGCGCACTTGGCTTTCTCTCGATCGGCTAAAGTGAGCCGTCAAGACAAGTAGTGGCTCCCTCTAGACAGTCTCTATATATTCATCGAGATAACGTTGTCTAGCCTAAACGATGACAGTGCTATCTTTTTCAATCAATTTCTCTTTAGCCGTTGAGAGAATTCGTCTCTAGGGCTAAACCGTTGAAACTAAAATTCTTTTCAATGGAGCGGTCACGATGCTTGTCTCGATAGCTTGAAACTGACTTCTTCCGACGGCTTTCCTTTTAATCTCAACGGTTCGAGCCGTCGGGTTTACTGTGTTTCCCCTAGTGTTGTATGGTCCATATTAATTTTATAGACTATACTATTGCTAGTGTATTGAAAGGTTGTCTACATGCTATCTATAGATGACATGTCTATTTTTTATATCTAATATGGTTGGCTACACCACTGGAGATTCTCCCCCCTCTCTCCCTCTTAGTTAGAGACAACCTTTAACTAAATATGTATTAAATTAGGGAGCCACTACGGATCTGATTTTTGATCCCGGGAAATCAGACGGCTTATTCCAAAGCTAGACAACTTATTTCGAACATATGTAATATGTTGCTGGAACATATATAATATACTACTAAAACATTTGATTTAGTCTACTGGAACATGATGTTCTGTTAATGTAACATGCAGCATGGAGTCATCGAAAAAACAAAACAAATATCGGAACATGCCAATAATATTATTCGAACATGAAAAAAAAAGCTGATGGAACATGACAAAAGAACCGATGGAACATGTTAAAACATAGTCGGTCGGTGTTGTAACATGCTAAAAGAAACCGTTGGAATAGGCCAAAAAAATGGAACATGCCAACAACCGATGAAAACATTATGTTTCATAGTAAATCATTCATCCCATTACAAAGCTATAGGTGCTCCACATAAACAAAGACGGTATTTCGACATGCAAATTCTAATGTTTCGTACGTAAAAGTATGATGTTTCAAAGGACAAAAATCATAGCACAACCTCTGTTTACCCTCTTCTTTCTCAAATCTGCTAGGCAGAGCATGAGCGCAGTGGTGCGTTGCCTTTTCTTTTAGAAAATTTTGCTTTGCTTGTTAGGAGAGAGAGCATGTCTAGTGCTACGCTGTTTGCTGCGCTGCAACTAGTAGCACTAGAACCGGAGTGACCAGAGAGATGAAGCACGAACGTGAAAACGAGTCAAATGAAATTGGAATCACAACCAATTTCGATTAAATTATTCTTTATTAACTAGTTGTCTCTAGCGGTCCAAAGTTAAAATCCGTTATTGCCACTAACTTCTACGGAAAGAGGCCCTGAACCTTTAGAGGCAAAGCATGAGCTCTGTTTTAAGTTTTAACCGTTGAGAAAGGGGCTTCTTTGTTGGCTGCGATGATGCACTTAGATCCTCTGCCGTAACCATCACCCAAGTGGATTCAGGGCCCACCTGCAGTGGGTGTAACTGTACATGTAGTTACGACAGTAGATATGACCCGTGCTATGGTCACTGGACCCGCCACCGTGGAGCCGAAGAACTCCCCAACTGTCAGAGCCACCGTGACGCCCATCGTTCGGCAGAGGCGGATCTATAGTGTTGGCACCGGGGTCGAGCGATCGCAGTGCTTTTTGGACAAACCCTTCTTTTTTATTGCTATCCAATTAGTATATACACATATAAATCTACAATTTTAAGCTTAAAAATAATGATTCAGTATTAAAATGACCCGACGACCTCAGTGACTTGTTTTCCTTCGCGTGTCCCCGTTGTCCGGCAGCACTTCCGACGACCAAAACGCCGGTGGCTTCCTCACCAGAACGCCTTATTGGCCGTTAGTCCTTAATAGGTGCAAGAAAGTTCGAAGGCACATAGAGATGTGTTTATATAGGCCAGGCATGGGCTCTACCCCTGTCAATTGTGGTTGCCCTATTGTGTTATAACTCTTTTTTCTTTTATCAAGACACATAAATAACCAAGGTATAACATAAATTTGTAAGATATGATGAACGTCAAGTGAAACCAACTAGCACCGAAGAGCAGAGAACGAATCTTTCTAGATTGCCCGAAGAAAGGCATCGACTGGTATGTTAGAAATCTTGCAAGCCATTAGTTGTCGGTTGAACAAAAATTAAGGAAATACTCCCTTCGTTTTTTTATTTCACGCATTTGACTTTTGGACACGTCTTTTACCATTCAACTTATTTAAAAATTTAGTGTAACTATGAAAAAAAATACAAGTCATGCTTAAAGTATCTTTAACGATAAAACAAATCATAACAAAATAAATGATACTTACGTAGCTTTTTAAATAACAAGAATATTACGCTATGGCTTCCTCCTCCGACTCCCCCGACTCTCCGCGCTCGTCCAGCCCTTCCCCACCACCTCCCCCCATCGCCGCCACCTACCTTGCGGCAGCGCTGCGCTCGTCCCAGGTGGCTCCGCCCCTACTGGGAGCTTCCTCCTCCCTTGCATCCACGGTAGGTCTCGGTAAGATTTCCCTCCGCAACTCTCCAGATCCAGTCCTGCAATCCGACCGCTGGAATCCTCCAAGATCCGCCTCCCCCATCCTTCAATCCCCCCAAAAAGTTGCAGATCTGGACCTCTCGGCCCACTCTGGTGCGGTCGCCGTGGCGGGAGCACAGGTTCTTGCCTCGGATTTGGTTGCTGCACGTTCCGGCAAACAGGTGCTGCTGGCTTCTCAGGTCATTGATGGCAGTGACGAAGGTCAGCTCTCGGAAGGTACGCAGGACGTGGATGCGGACGGCTGGCAGACGGTCTCCCAGCGTAGGAAGCAGGTGCGGTTCAATGCGACATTCAATGCCGGTGGTTCGCCGAGTGACTTCACTTCACTGCTCAAGAGGGAGTCCAGAGGTAAATGCTTCCGCTGCCTCTCCCCCTCCCATCTCATTGCCTCCTGTTCTGCTCCGTCCCGTTGCCTTCTTTGCAAACAGCTAGGTCACAGGGCACGTTCCTGCCGCCTCCGGGAGGGTCGAAGCCCTGCCGTTGTCAAGCCTCCTGTGCGTGTGACCACGCGAATGGAGCCCACTCCATTGGCCGGTTCTCCGGCCGGAAGGCCCCGCTACGCTTACAGGTATGCTTCACAGGTCGCCACAGCCTCCGACCTTGAGGGCATCTACAAAGACCAGGCGCTTGTCGCCTTCTTGCTGGATGACTCCCCTGTCACCACCAAGCAGCTTCAATCTTCCTTTGAGGAGTTCTTTCGTGTAAGCGACAAGAGAATGTGTGTCCAGAGGCAATCGCCGAGAAGCTTCTTCGTAATGACTGATTCGCTAGAGCTTAGGGACTATGTCATCCGTCGTCCTAATGTCTCCGTTGCAGGAATCAATTTCAGGCTGCGCCCTTGGTCCAGGTTCCTCGTAGCTGGAGCTGATTCGGCACGCTTCAAAGTAAGACTTTGCATCGAAGGGATTCCTCGACATGCATGGTCCGAATCTGCCGTTGCTCCGCTTATTGCCTCCACAGGTTTCCTAGTCCCTGAGCTTGATTCTCCTCGCTTAGAGCGCGAGGAGGCCTGCGTTTGTGCGTGGGTGTGGACTGATGACGCTAACAGTTTTCCCAAGGAGGCCTCCTTCTTCCTGGAGGAGCCCAGAGTTGCAGGGGCGGGGAACCACTCTCCGCCACGGATGCTCGCCTACAAGGTATTCATCCATGTTGACACGGTGATGGACTTTCAGTGGCCTAGCAGGGACAATGGGGATGGCGAGTCGACGCCGACCACGTACTCTTTTGATTGGGTTCTGGGTGTCGTCGATGGTCGGCCTGGGCAACACGCGCCGGTCCACGCCAGGCTGGGGCAGGGGCCGTGGCTCGGACGACGATGACATGACGCCTCCGCCGCCACCTCCTCCTCCTCAGGGTGGTGGACGCCGACCCACCAAGTGGGATGTCCGACCTCCAGCTGCTCCGGGTGCACAGGGAGCCTCTTCCTCAAACGCGCGTCGCCACCCTAAGAACCGTGGGGGTGGCCGTCACCGTCAAGCTGCTGCAAGTAACATTGCCGCTCTTCGTGTTGGTACTAACCTCACCGACACTCACAAGGTACCTCAAGGCCTCGTACCTGCTCTGAAAGAAAATGGTGTTCAGGTCTCTGCTGGGTTGGTCGACTTGAGTACTTGTGTTGAACCAGTTGATTATGTGTGCCTATCGCTTGGGGCCCGCACTTCGGCCGTCGACGAGTCCAACTCCGTTTCTAGAGGGGATCCGATGGACATTAAGTTTGCTATATCATTGTCGCAGGCGTCTTCCTCGGCGCAGGGTCATCAGTTGGCTTCTGGGCAACCTACTCGCACCACCGACAACGAGGGGACACCGACCGAGCCGATCGGCGTCGCGGGGCAGGGTGCTTCGTCGAACGCGGAGGCGCTTCCGCTGGCCCAGATGCTCTCCGAAGCCGTCTGCGAGCTCACACCTCCACTGCTCAACCATCCGGCAACCGCCAAACAATCACCGCCAAGAAGGAGCAACCGTCGGGCAAAGAAGCTTATCGTCAACCCGCTGACTGCCACGGCGAAGGCGCAGAAGGTTCTGGCCTCAAAACTGGGCCTCTTGACGGTCGGAAAACAATGGGATGATGATGCAGCTCAGTGTTACAAGGCAATCTTCAAGGACGAAATGAAGGACGATGCGCTAGGGGCGATTCGGGACCTGGCTGGCCTGGCGGGAGGGCCAGACCTCGCCAATGACCTAGACGCGGCTGCCTGGGCGGTCCAGGCGGCGTGAATTGTTTGCCCTGTGTTCCAGTTGGCTATCTTTCGCTTAATGAATTATCAGGTTAACAGTTCCTGTTTAGGTGATTTATTTTCTGGGTGGTTGTCCTGCACGTCGGGGCAGTTGACAAACCCAGAATTGTATCTGCTTGTTTCCTCTTGTTGTTCCGGGAGACTTCCCGTCAGACTTCCTTCCAAGGCTGTGGCCGGTACTGGTTCCTCTATTTGTATCGTCGTTGGTGCGTTCGGTTTATATGAATAAAATTTGTTTGCTCAATTGGAATGTGAGAGGTTTGAACTGCGCGGCCAGGCGGGATGCGGTGCGCCTTCTTGTCAAGGACTGCAGGGCGGAGTTGGTTTGCTTACAGGAAACTAAGTGTCGGTGTAATAAATACCGGGGTACAAAGAGTCCTGAGAAGATCGAGCGGGCCCCACGCAACAGGCGGGCGAGCAAGGCCCCAACGCGCGGGCGAGCCCCTCAGGGCGCCGGGCGAGGGCCCCACACGTCAGGCGGGCGAT
Source organism: Raddia distichophylla (assembly GCA_005191435.1). Classification (NCBI taxonomy): domain Eukaryota; kingdom Viridiplantae; phylum Streptophyta; class Magnoliopsida; order Poales; family Poaceae; genus Raddia; species Raddia distichophylla. Next base: position 25,185 of record SPJY01034167.1, on the reverse strand, counting down.
CAGACCCCAGCGTGTGGGCGAGCTCCACGGCGTATTGAGCGGGCCCCACGCGTCAGGCGGGCGAGCAAGGCCCCAGCGCGTGGGCGAGCCCCTCAGGGCGCCGGGCGAGGGCCCCACACGTCAGGCGGGCGTTCAGACCCCAGCGTGTGGGCGAGCCCCACGGCGTATCGAGCGGGCCCCACGCGTCAGGCGGGCGAGCAAGGCCCCAGCGCGTGGGCGAGCCCCTCAGGGCGCCGGGCGAGGGCCCCACACGTCAGGCGGGCGTTCAGACCCCAGCGTGTGGGCGAGCCCCACGGCGTATCGAGCGGGCCCCACGCGTCAGGCGGGCGAGCAAGGCCCCAGCGCGTGGGCGAGCCCCTCAGGGCGCCGGGCGAGGGCCCCACACGTCAGGCGGGCGTTCAGACCCCAGCGTGTGAGCGAGCCCCACGGCGTATCGAGCGGGCCCCACGCGTCAGGCGGGCGAGCAAGGCCCCAGCGCGTGGGCGAGCCCCTCAGGGCGCCGGGCGAGGGCCCCACACGTCAGGCGGGCGTTCAGACCCCAGCGTGTGGGCGAGCCCCGCGGCGTATCGAGCGGGCCCCACGCGTCAGGCGGGCGAGCAAGGCCCCAGCGCGTGGGCGAGCCCCTCAGGGCGCCGGGCGAGGGCCCCACACGTCAGGCGGGCGTTCAGACCCCAGCGTGTGGGCGAGCCCCGCGGCGTATCGAGCGGGCCCCACGCGTCAGGCGGGCGAGCAAGGCCCCAGCGCGTGGGCGAGCCCCTCAGGGCGCCGGGCGAGGGCCCCACACGTCAGGCGGGCGTTCAGACCCCAGCGTGTGGGCGAGCCCCGCGGCGTATCGAGCGGGCCCCACGCGTCAGGCGGGCGAGCAAGGCCCCAGCGCGTGGGCGAGCCCCTCAGGGCGCCGGGCGAGGGCCCCACACGTCAGGCGGGCGTTCAGACCCCAGCGTGTGGGCGAGCCCCGCGGCGTATCGAGCGGGCCCCACGCGTCAGGCGGGCGAGCAAGGCCCCAGCGCGTGGGCGAGCCCCTCAGGGCGCCGGGCGAGGGCCCCACACGTCAGGCGGGCGTTCAGACCCCAGCGTGTGGGCGAGCCCCGCGGCGTATCGAGCGGGCCCCACGCGTCAGGCGGGCGAGCAAGGCCCCAGCGCGTGGGCGAGCCCCTCAGGGCGCCGGGCGAGGGCCCCACACGTCAGGCGGGCGTTCAGACCCCAGCGTGTGGGCGAGCCCCGCGGCGTATCGAGCGGGCCCCACGCGTCAGGCGGGCGAGCAAGGCCCCAGCGCGTGGGCGAGCCCCTCAGGGCGCCGGGCGAGGGCCCCACACGTCAGGCGGGCGTTCAGACCCCAGCGTGTGGGCGAGCCCCGCGGCGTATCGAGCGGGCCCCACGCGTGGTTAGACAATTGCATGACGGTGAAGACATTATTGCATCATACTTCGTATAACTTCGTATAATGTATGCTATACGAAGTTATTACGAAATAATTATTCCGAAATCCAAAATATTATTTTGATTCTTAATATCAAAAATTCTTTTATATTTAACTTCCAAAATTAAAGTATAAATTACAACAATATCATTTTAGATTTCGCAAACAATTAACTTAAAAGTCCAAAATCAAAATATTATTTTTACCGACCAATGTTTTTTTTTCTCGTGCCAGAATAAATTTTTGAAATCCAAAATATTTGAATATGGTTTTTAGAAATTAGCATGCACATGAAATAGAGATGCCCTGAATTAGGGTTTTTGAAAATGGGGATGTTACACAAAGCTAGACGACTTGTTTCAAACATATGTAATATGTTGCTGGAACATATACAATATACTAGTAAAACATTTGATTTAGTCTGTTGGAACAGGATGTTATGTTAATGTAACATGCAGCATGGAGTCATCGAAAAAACAAAACAAATATCGGAACCTGCCAATAATATTATTCAAACATGCAAAAAAAAAACTGACGGAACATGAAAAAAAACTGATGGGACATGTTAAAACATAGTCGATCGGTGTTGAAACATGCTAAAAGAACCATTGGAATAGGCCAAAAAAATGGAACACGCCAACAACTGACGAAAACATTTTGTTTCATAGTAAATCATTCACCCCAATACAAAGCTAGGTGCTCCATGAAAACAAAGATGGTGTTTCGACATGTAAATTCTAATGTTTCATACGTACAGTATGATGTTTCAAAGGGCAAAAATCATGGCTTCTTTGTCAAATCTGCTAGGCAGAGAGCATGAGCGCAGTGGTGCGTTGTTTTTTTAAAGAAATTTTTGCTTTGCTTGTTGGGAGAGAGCATGTCTAGTGCTATGCTGCTTGCTGCGCTGCAACTAGTAGCACTAGAACCGGAGAGTGACCAGAGAGATGAAACACGAACGTGTAAACGAGTCAAATGAAATTGGACGTGCGATCACAACCAATTTCGATTAAATTATTGCCTATTGACTAGTTGGCTCTAGCGGTCCGAAGTTAAATCCGTCATTGCCACTAACTTCTACGGAAAGAGGCTCTGAACCTTTAGAGGCAAAGCATGAGCTGTGTTTTAACCGTTAAGAAAGGGCCTTTTTTTGTTGGCTGCGATGGTGCCATGAGATCCTCTGTCGTAACTGCCACCCACTACCAAGTGGATCCAGAACCCACCTACAGTGGGTGTAACTGCACATGTAGTTACGGTAGTAGATATGAACCATGCTATGGTCGATGGATCCCGTCACCATGGAGCCGAAGAACTCCACGACCGCCAGAGCCACGGTGATGCTCATCGTCCGGCAGAGACGGATCTATAGTGTTTGCACCGGGGTCAAGTGATCCCTGTACTTTTTGTACAGACTATTCTTGTTTATTGCTACTCTATTAGTATATACACATATAAACCTATAATTTGAAGCCTTATTGGCTACTCTATTAGTATATACACATATAAACCTACACATGTTAAAATGGCCAGACGACCTCAGTGACTTGTTTTCCTTCATCTATCCCTAACGCCGGTGGCTTCCTCACCAGAAAGCCTTATTGGCTGTTAGTCCTTAGTAGGTGCAAGAAAGTTCGAAGGCACATAGAGATGTGTTTATATAGGCTTGGCATGGGCTCTACCCCTGTCAATTGTGGTTGCCTTATTGTATTATAACTCTTATTTCTTTTATCAAGGCACATAAATGACCAAGGTAAAACATAAATTTGTAAGATATGATGAACGTCAAGTGAAACCAACTAGTACCGAAGAGCAGAGAACGAATCATTCTAGATTGTCCGAAGAAAAGCATCAACTGGTATGTTAGAGCTCTTGCAAGCCATTAGTTGGCAGTTGAACAAAAATTAAGGAAATACTCCCTCCGTTTTTTTTGTTTTACGCATTTAACTTTTGAACACGCCTTTAACCATTCATGTTATTTAAAAATTTAGTGTAAATATAATAAAAATATATGTCATGTTTAAAGTATCTTTAACGATAAAACAAATCATAACAAAATAAATGATAGTTACATAGTTTTTTATGAATAACAAGAATAATTAAAGGCGTGTTTAAAGGTTAAAAAGCGTCGAAAAAAACCGGAGGGAGTAACGGCTACTTCCTGCAACTCTACACCTGCAGCAGGGGAAATCTTGGTGCGAGAACTCGTAACGAGGAACCATTCGCTAAGAACACGAGAAATCACAATAATGGCGCTGTTTACCGATCTGTAAGATGCTTTACCAAAGCAAAATAAAGAATCGTGCAGCCAAAGACTTCAAAAATGCTGCTGGAAAAACATGGCATGACGGCTCTAGATTTGGATTTGCTTAATACACATATCTGCAAGGATCCAACCAAGAACATTTTCAGACATTAAAAGCTGGGGGATCGAAATCGCATAGTACCTAGAGAAGCCGTGCTGCCCCCTCCATCATCACTCCATGCATCGAGATGAAGGGATTAGTGTGTGGCGACTGACGAGATTAGGGGATGATAAAAAGATCGGACCAAATGCGATGGGGGTTTCGACAGCTAGCCGATTGATTAAAAAAAGGATTTTTTACACCTATGTACATGATAATATAAAATGCACGCTTTACGGAAAATAACACTCCCACATGGCAATGATAGATGGGTCCCGATCCTGCACATCACTGTGGGCCCTAGTTCTACATACGAAGGTTTGGATGGCTGGCATGTTAAGATCGTGCATTTTGTATTTTTCATAAGATAAAAACAAGTTGACTTTGGTACGCATGTGCAGCACTGAGGGCAAAAACAAATTACATCCTAATCTGTATGCAGATCGTAGCATCGAGCCAAGCGATAAAAAAATACTCGAAAATATGCCCGATAGGAGTATACTTGTCATACATGTTCGGACTTAACAGGCGCCGATAACTGCATGTTCCCTATGCAGTTATGCACTAAACAATGCTCCCTGTTATGTTCTGCGCTCGCAGCAGCACGGCCTGTGCATCTCTTGATCTCGGCTCTGGGGAGTTTGTGAAGGTGTCTAGACGAGGAGGTGAGGAGGAGACTGATCCGTCCGATTCTCGTGGTTTGCTTTTCCGCTCTCTGCTGGTGACATTGTTTATGTTTTTATATAGGAGTAATTAAGTATTTTTCTTACCCACGTTCTCGCTGTTGCAATGGTACTCGTGGCCAACCCAGTGACTTCGAGGCGCCTCCCCAATGTGGCGCTGGCGTTGAACTTCCTGTTGGAACCAGGGTGGCAGGGTATACCCTCTTGGGCCGCAATCCCGTTAGCTTTTCCAAGTGGTGGCTCCGAGAATTCTAGCTGCACCCACCCATCAGCACCACACTGTGCTATTGTTGTCGTTGTGTCACTTCTGTTGTTCTGCAGGCGCACTAGCCGCATGTTGGAGGTGTAGTAAGGAGAATTTTTAATTTTTTTATATTTATTTTGATTGTTTTATGCAAAAATATATCCCGTTTTCGACATTAGACACAAATATACCCCGGTCGTTCGTTCAAATCGTGACCGGGAAGCCATCGTTTTTTGAAGAAACGAGCATGCCATGCACGACGAGCAGGGAAGGAAGAGGTGAGGGACAGCGTCTGGTCGCACGCTGGAAGCGCGACAGCCTCCTGTCGCGCCCTGGAAGCGCGAACGCGGTTGGGGCTTGTCGTTTTTCGAAAGCACGATTGGCGCCGATTCTGCATTGTGCACGGTTTAGCTATGGGAAAAATTACGGAAATAATCATAGTTAATAGAAAATTAATAAAATCATCCACAGGAATAGAAAATTACAAAAATAATCCTCAGCTGTCGCCACCCCGCGTGGCTGCGGCACGCTGCACCCACCCGCCCCTAATCCCCCGGCCTCTTTTGTGAAAAGAAATAATAAAATAATATGTGCCGACAAAATAGTGCACGAAATATAATAAAATAATGGACTGCCGACAAAATAGTGCGACAACAATAATAAAATAATCCCCCACCGACAAAATAGTGCTAACTTTTTAATTAATCAAACAGTTGTTGACGCGGAAAAGTGGTTTCCCGGCGCCAACTCCGATAGAGCAGACAAGCCGCCGGCGAAGCGATGAGCGCTTTACCAATAGCTTGGACGATAATCCGATGATCAGCTTAACGATGAGACGTCAAGCCGATAGAGCGGGATGGAACCTAACACCTCCGGCAGACGGCGATGCGCAACGATGCCGCCGAGAGATAGTATTCCAGGCGAAACCTAACTCCTCCTGGCAGACGGCGATGCGCAGCAATGCCGCCAGGAGATAGTATTCCGATGCCGACGGCGAGGAGATCGGACTGAACCGAGGCAGTCCCTACCGAGGGAGTTGACGGCGAGAAGATCGATCTTAGTCGAGACAGTAGACGCCGGCATGTACTTTGAAAACCGATACGAGCGGGTCGATCGGATTCATAGCACAAGGGTAAAAAGTAGACGAAATAGTAGATGTATTATTATGTTGAAAAGAGGGGATCCCTTACATGCTGCACGGCAGCTCTTATTTATACTAAAGACGCACCGGCTAATCCGGTAACTTGACATGGACTCTATCTCTTAGTTACCTAAAATAACTAACCTGACTAGACTTGACGCGCAAGGCACGGATACAAACTGATTCAATAATATTACTAAATATATAATAACCGACATGAGCTGCTTTGATCACATCGTGATAGCCTTCGTAACTGGTATGGTCTTCACGTGATTATCTCTTCCTCTGACCTCCGCTGCGAGTCCTAATCAAACCCGATGTGCTAATATGCCATATATTGCCATCGGCTTTTGATTACCTATTCTTATCTTCACGTGAGCCATCAAACACAAGCCGATTATGCCTTATATGACAATTCCAGGAACTCGATCGGCCATGCAACATCCATGTATAAACCGATTAGACAATATCGGATTTGTATAAACCGATTAGAATAAACCGATGCAGCTTCCTGATTGGTTTTTAATCTAGCCCAATCATGTGCCTTCAACTTTGAACACAATCGGCTCTAGCTTGCCTATTTGATCGGCTCTCCAATCACTTTGTGTGTTATAAAAACCGATCACGATCTCATTTGAATATTAGGCAATCAACCAACAATAATATCCAATTATATGCCAATTTAGCT
>SPJY01034167.1:0-18528 GCA_005191435.1 Raddia distichophylla | reverse complement strand
AACATAAGCCCCCGATTTTTAGGATATGAGACTCATGTCCTAAAAATCTTGAATTACCGGCCATCGGTCTTTGAAACTTACTTAGCCGATGTTTCATTTTTCTGCTCTTCCTGATATAAGCTGGTCTTCTTGTATTGTTGATTCACGATATAAAAATATGACCCAACTCAACCTCCAGAATTTTCGTTGCTAATAAGTTGATTAATTAATAATATCGGCTATTAATTGTGGAGCAATCATCCCACTACTTGGTTCTAATCCTCCAATGAAAATATGAGGGGAATCGATCAGGATTGAAACAAATCATTGGCTTTTAATGGCCGATAACCAAGAGTATGGTTTGCCGATCTTCATATCTGATGAACTAGCCAATTTATTTTCGTGATCCATTGAGTCTAATATGCAAGTCCAGTCGGCTTTACTGTAATACTAATTATATATGACAAACCAAGAAGCCGACTAACTATGTAGTATTCTGAGAATTTAACACGAATTCTTCAGGTGGCAGCTGATAATACATGATCGGTATTCCAGGTTGCATGATAATACATGATCGACAACCAGTTGCAGTTGGGTGTTTGTTTTTTTGATGTGAAGGCAGGAGGGCTGCCATACATGGAAGAAGTACAGGGTGGGGGGAGACTAATTCCTGTCGTTTTAGATATGATCTCACATACCAAGGAAGTATTAAATATCTCGTAGTTAGTAATATGGTCAAATGAATGCTTGTAGCTTAGTGGTTGGGTTGAGGAAGGCCGTGACCCCTCTCCTAGGTTCGAATTTTGATGCTACACTTTATTTACATGCACACCCAACAAATGGTTCTAGGGCCACGTAAAGTTCTGCTTACAATCAATGCATCCTAGAACGACAGGAATTTTCCAACTAAACACAAAACACTCCAGCGACAGGAATTATCAAACTGGAGGGAGTATTTAATAGGGGTATGATGGTCTTTTCATATTGATTTCTTTGATACTATAATATTTTCTCGATAAGTGTGCTACGAAAAAAATAGCGAAATAGATGAAATAACAATCATGTATAAATCAGTGCCAATGAACCTTGAATTGATATGTATCTTCCTGGCTACCTTGAAATTAAGCCGATGTGTTCCCCCTGATCACGTGAGGCTTCTTCTGATCGGCTAATCACATATGTGTATTTGTTATTCTGGATCTCCATAAGCCGATCACAAACTCCATGTAGCCTTCTCCGACAAATGAATACTCTGTCCTTCCATATTTAGCTGATCGGTTCTTTTCTATGTATGACTTTCACGTGAGCTTCATCCCTTCCATATATGCATATACGTATGCACGTATATGTAAGCCGATTAGCTCCTTCCATCTTGGATGCCATAGCCGATTAAAACTCATACTTATCAGCTTACTTGATCATATAATTCATCGATCAGCCCATCTTAGCAACCTCATGTGGGCTTTTTGCCTTGATCACATATTCCACATACCTTGTAAATATGATTAGCTCTTGTTACTTGCTGTGTGCAATCTTCCATGTATATAACCTGATCGGCTTAAATCAACATTTGCCGTGCATAGTACATGCATAAGACGATTAGTCAAACTTGATCATCTGCAAGCCTTCAAATATTTGTGTAAACCAACACCGGTGCCATCTAAATGCCTGTGCCGATCCATCAATAACCATGGGATTATCGGCTTAATTCATCATTACTCATGTATATATATATATGCAGGCACATAAGCCGATCATCGTCTTCTCCAACTTTTGTCCGAATCAGCCAATAATGATACCTGAATGTACTCTAGCCGATTCATCATTGATAGTATGTTAGCCGCCATTAAGCCGATGTATCGGCTTTTTGCTTTTCTTGGGCCTTCAATCTCTGCAATCTTCTTTTCTGAGACTTTGTCAGACCCGTAGGACACCAGCGAGGATTGGGTTTTATCGGCTTATTCTTAGTTGCCATCTTCTGCAAGTTCTCTTTAGCCGATGACGTCTTTACTGTACGCCATTTGCCGATTTTCAGATGTCCTTCGGCATTTGTAATTTCTGGGTTTGACTCATGTGTGACTCTAATTTGCTTCCGACCAATTAAAACTTTTAAGCTTGACCTTTCTTCAATTTCAGCTCGATCATTGTTTTGCGATCGGCTTTTGCTCGAGCCCCCGGAGCAATCGATAGCCTTACTTGAACAAGTATCCATCGTAGTAATCGGCATATTTTCTGACCCTGATTTCGATATTACCTTGCAACTCTCTTGTCCAGTTAGCTTGTCGTCTTTTTTACGCGCTTCGCATTGCTCATGATTTCTCAAACGTTGTAGACGACGCTTTTGTGTCTTGCTCAATCCTGCTGGGCACCATCGTGGTTTAGCTTTTATGAAGTTGGTGTTTACCTCTCCGACGTGATGAGTATGTTGCCCTTCTTTTGAAGTATACATCGGCATAATATAAACTTTATTGGCCGATTCGTTGTGTTGGGACCTTGAGCGAGCACTTCGACGAGGATGGAGGTGAGACATTGGACAATCATAAATCGTTGAAAGCCTCAGATGTCGTTCCCAGCAAAATTTGTAAAAAAGGACACTCCCAATGAGCCCTTTCTTCTTCCTCATGTAGGCATCTATTAGCTTGATTTTTCTGATACGCTTTCTTATATTGCCTCTTTTGCCAGACATGAGGTGATGTTTCCTTATCAACCGGTTTAGAAACCGATTGTTCGACTGTTTCAGAGCTTTCTTGCAACTTTTCTTTTGATCCAGCAATCGATTGCACTTTTCCCTAGCTATTATCGGTTCTTTGTGCTGAAATATCAGAAATAACCGAAGTTGGAACCAATGAATCGCTAGAATATGCCTCAATATCGGTATTTTTACCATCGAATTCACTCTGAATATGCCTTATTATCGGTATTTTCACCATCGAATTCACTCTGACAGTCATAAAATATGTCTTTTTCATCGGAATTTGCATCCTCATCTCCCCGTAATGTAGCATTGTAGCAACGATCTTCATCAATTTCGATCGGCTTTTCACACGTATTCGTAAGCATGTATTCTTGTTGAAACGCTTCTTCAAACTTTTTTTGGAAAAAAGGACACTCCCAATGAGCCCTTTCTTCTTCCTCATGTCGGCATCTATTAGTTTGATTTTTCTGATACGCTTTCTTATACTTTTGCAAGACATGAGGTGATGTTTCCTTATCAACCGATTTAGAAACCGATTGTTCGACTGTTTCAGAGCTTTCTTGCAACTTTTCCTTTGATCCAGCAACCGATTGCTCTTTTCCCTGGCTATTATCGGTTCTTTGTGCTGAAATATTAGAAATAACCGAAGTTGGAGCCAATGAATTGCTAGAATATGTCTCATTATCGGTATTTTCACCATCGAATTCACTCTGACAGTCGAAAAATATGTCTTTTTCATCGGAATTTGCATCTTCATCGCCACGTAATGTAGTATTGTAGCAACGATTTTCCTCAATTCCAATCGGCTTTTCACATGTATTCGTAAGCATGTATTCTCGTTGAAACGCTTCTTGAAGCTTTTTGGACGAATCATCCAGCCCCCGAGGTGAAATAACAATATTTTCCAATGAGCCGAATACCGACTGCAGCCCCCGAGGCGAAATAACATCACTTTTTGATGAGCCCGATACCGAATGCAGCCCCCGAGGCGAAATAACGACGGTTTCCGATGATCTAGATACCGATGGATCTTCAATCTTGCTCAACGCGGCACCGGACAGATTGCAATCATCACCTTGTTTTGAAGATTCCCGCTGATCCGTGAGGCTTTTTGACGTGAAACCAGATCCATCGGAAAGTTCTCGTCGTTCTATTGTCCGTAGTGTACCCGAACGTTTAAAACGGACTTCGGATGACTCCGTTTCGGCTGTTTGAAGTTGGGCTGTATTGGAAATCCGAACCGAACCCGCAATGGAATCGGCTTCCTGTTCGAGCTGATCTTGATACAATGAAACCTTTGGGGACTCAACAACGGCTTTTTGATTTTCTGATGATGAAGACTTGAACAATTTTACATGAACAATCATCTTCGGCGGAAACGTAATTGAGGACGCCGAGTTTACCGATGATGTTGAGGCAATGGGAGAAGCCGGCCTTGTCGTCGATATTTCAGACGTTGATCTTGACGATTGATAATATGATTTTGTCGTAGTTGCTTGTGGCGATGTAACCGGCTTAACTTCGAATTCTTGTGGTAATAACGCCGATTTAGTAAAAACAAATTCCGCCATCGGCTCTTCCATAGAAAAATCTGATATTGCTTGTAAGTGCGGGATACTGGCCCGTACAGGTGTTGTCCCATCGGAACTCGGGTATGGATATTATTGTGGCAACTCTTATGGTGATTTTTGGGTACGGTATACTTGCACAGTTCTTTTTTATGTGTTCGTATATTTCATTGCATGTTTCGTTTGATAACTCTTACGGTAAATTAAAAATCCGATTTATACGCTGTCGGTGTATATGTATCAAATATCGATCTTGTCGGCAAATAAACCGATGAGGCAAACTTTGACGTTGACCATGGCGTTGAATAATCCAGCGAAGCCGAATAATAATCCGATGAGGTCGAATTTGATATCGACCATGGAGACTGTGGTTTTGGTGGTTTTGCTGCCCACTTCCAATTTCCAAACATGATTGGCTGATCAAACGATATGGGTCGACGAGAGAGTATGGCGTTGTTGACGCGGAAAAGTGGTTTCCCGGCACCAACTATGCAACTTTCTCTTTGGTCCAACAACCAACTGCCCCTTTCCTTGGCTATTATCGGTTTTTTGTACAGAAATATCAGAAATAATCGAAACCGAAGCCAATGAATTGCTAGAACATGATTCAATATCAGTGTTTTCACCATCGATTTCACTCTGACAGTCGTAAAATAAGTCATCGCCATCGGAATTTTCTTTCTCATCACCCTGTGATGTAGCATTAAAGCAACGATTTTCATCCATTCCAATCGGCTTTTCACATGTATTTGTAAGCATGTATTCTTGTTGAAACGCTTCTTCAAGCTTTTTGGACAAATCATCTAGCCCCCGAGGTGAAATAACAGTGTTTTCCGATGAATACGATGCTGATTGCAGCCCCCGAGGCAAAATAACAAGATTTTTCGATGAATTCGATACTGATTGCAGCCCCCGAGGCAAAATAACAAGATTTTCCGATGAATTCGATACTGATTGCAGCCCCCGAGGCGAAATAACAAGATTTTCCGATGATCCAGATACCGATGGATCTTCAATTTGGCTTGACGCGGCACTGGACAGATTGCAATCACCATCTTGTTTTGAAGATTCCCGCTGATCCGTGAGGTTTTTTGACGTGAAACAAGATCCATCGGAAAGCTCTCGTCGTTCTATTGTCCGTAGTGTACCCGAACATCCAAAACGGACTTCGGATGACTCCGTTTCTCGTCGTTTTATTGTCCGTAGTGTACCCGAACATCCAAAACGGAATTCGGATGACTCCGTTTCGGCTGTTTGAAGTTGGGCTGTATTGTAAGTCCGAACCGAACTCGCGACGGAATCGACTTCCTGTTCGAGCTGATCTTGATGCACCGAAACCTTCGGAGACTCAACAATGGCTTTTTGGCTGATCTTGATGCAACAAAACCTTCGGGGACTCAACAACGGCTTTTTGATTTTCTAATGATGAAGATTTGGACGGTTCGGTATGAAAAATCACACCGATTTGCTGCTGTTTTGGTTCTTCTTTCTGCAATGGAGACGTCGATGTTGGCGAAGGCGTCGCCGTCATCTCCGGCGGGGAGTAGTCGAAGAAGCCGATTTTACCGTCGATGTTGAGGCGTTGGGAGAAGCCGGCCTTGTCGTCGATATTTCAAACGTTGATCTTGACAGATGATAATCTGATTTTGTCCCAGATGCTTGTGGCGATGTATCCGGCTTCAATGCGAATTCTTCTGGTAATAACGCCGATTTAGTAAAAACAAATTCCGCCATCGGCTCTTCCATAGAAAAATCTGATATCGATGATAACTGTGTCATCGGTTTTTCCAGTGAAGTAACCAAAAAATCCGATTTACACGTTGTCTTCGGCGTAGATGTATCAAACATCGATCTTGTCGGCAAATAAACCGATGAGGCAAACTTCGACGTTGACCATGGCGTTGAATAATCCTGTGAAGCCGAATAATAATCCGATGAAGTCGAACTTGATATCAACCATGGAGTTGAATAATCTTGTGAAGCTGAATAATAATCTGATGAGGTCGAATTTGATATCGACCATGTAGACTGTGGTTTTGGTGGTTTTGCGCCCATGGCGGGAGGCGCGGCGGGCGCGGCCCATGTGCGGCGCAGGGGAGGCGCGGCCCATGCGGGGCGCGCGGCCCAGCCGGGGAGGGGGCGTTGCAGGGGGTGTTGACGCGGAAAAGTGGTTCCCCGGCACCAACTACAGCCGAACAACAGGGGATCGGGCTTTCCGAGGACGTGCCAGCCGATTTGACCATTTGCAATCAGCAAGGTTTTTGATAGACAAGCTACCGGCGAAGCAGTGAAGATTTACCGATAGCTTGGGAAATAACCCGATGATCGGCTTAACGATGAGACGCCGAACCGATAGAGCAGACAAGCCGCCGGCGAAGCGATGAGCACTTTACCGATAGCTTGGACGATAATCCGATGATCGGCTTAACGATGAGACGTCAAGCCGATAGAACGGGGTGGAACCTAACACCTCCGGCGGACGGCGATGCGCGGCAATACCACCGAGAGATAGTATTTCGGGCAAAACCTAACTCCTGGCGGACGGCGATGCGCAGCAATGCCGCCAAGAGATAGTATTCCGATGCCGACGGCGAGGAGATCGGACTGAACCGATACAGTCCCTACCGAGGGAGTTGATGGCGAGAAGATCGATCTTAGTCGAGACAGTAGACGCCGGCATGTACTTTGAAAACCGATACGAGCGGATCGATCGGATTCATAGCTCAAGGGTAAAAGGTAGACGAATTAGAAGGGTAAAAGGTAGACGAAATAGTAGATGTATTATTGATTGAAAGAGAGGTCTGTTTTACACGCCGCACCGCGGCTCTTATTTATACTGACGAGGTACCGGCTAATCCGATAACTTGGACTCTATCTCTTAGTTAACTAAAATAATTCAACCGACTAGACTTATCGTGCAAGGCACGAATACAAACTGACTCAAATATTACTAATACTAAATATTTATTTTATTATGCTTCAGCCGACATGATTCTTTATATCTTGCCATGTCTCTACGTGATGCCTCCACAATTTCCTTTCATGGCTAATCACGTATAGCCTTTCCTGGCTTGATCTTCATCACGTGATGGACTTGATAGATAATCCGATTGTGAATCATTGATGTCCATGTATACGTAGCTTGATCGGCCATGCGACTTCCATATGAGCATCCTATTCTCGTACTTCCCCGTCATGATTTTCCAAAGCATCTCGATAAGGTGCACCTTCCAAACGTGATTATCCCCCATAATTAATTCAATCAGCCACCATGATCAGCTAAGTAACTTGATAGACCATCCATTAATCTTTCGTATACGCATGCACGTATACAAGCCGATCAATGTCTTGCTTGACCAATAACACATATACAAAAGCCGATTGTATCATATCTATACTTGTTCATATGAACCATATATCCGCTTTGGTCGGCTATCTAATCCTTTTGTGCATTATGCATGCATAAAAGCCGATCATGATCTTTTCCAAATATATGCCGATTTAGCTCTTTTTTAGCCGATAATGCCGTGTTTTCACCCTCTTTTGGCCACTAAAATAACCCTATTTTTATGCCAAATTTGGGTGTCAACAGCTGGGCTGCACATGAACAGGCCTATTTGTTGCATGTTTCATGTGTTGCAATAAGTTTAACGGTGTGCTGTTTTGTCGTAGTGTGTGCTAGGAGCGTGGCTTGGGGATTGGGGAGGAGCGTGGCCAAATCTAAATCGGCAAAAAATAACAAGCGAGCAAGCATGTGAGAGAGACGAGGAGAGAGAAGATGAGTGGGAGGAAGAAAAGAAGTAGATGCTTGTGACTAGAGCTGGGGAAACGGGCCATGCCAAATGGGCCAGCTCGGGCACGGGCCGAAAAAACAGGCCCGCAGCCTAGCCCGGCACGGAGATTTGATGGGCCGGGCCGGCACGGCCAGAAATGGCATGTCGGGTGGGGCCTAGAAATCAGGCACGACGTGCCGCCCGGCCCGGCCCGACTGTACGAGCCGTGCTTGGGCCGGCCCGGCTCGAAAAGAGGCATGAGTCGGTATTTTGTATTTTTTATGGTTTTTAAATTGCTCGGATGAATTTCTGTTCAATACAAAAGTTGTAGATAATGTCAATAAGCATATTTTTCATGTAGACAAGTTTTTCATTTGAGCAATGTATGAATTTATAAAAAATATTTTTATCGCTGCTTGCTTTCGAGCCGACGACACCGTCCTCGGTAATTCGCCATTTTTGTGGTCTTATGTTGCTCGGATGAATTTAGGTTGAACACGAAAGTTGTAGATAATTTTGGGGCGCATCTTTTTTGTATAAACAACATTTTCATTTAAACAACATATGAATTTCTAAAAATTTATTTTTCCTGCTGTTTTGTTACTCGTGCCGTGCTCGGGCTGGCCCGGCCCGAAGCCGGCCCGCCGTGCTTTTGGGCCGTGCCGGGCCTAGATTTTGGCACTCCGTGCCAGCCCAGCCCAGCACGAAGTGCTGACCGAGCCATGCCGGCCCGTTTTGCACCGGCCCGAGGCACGACAGACCCGGGCCGGGCCGGGCCGGCACGGCACGGCCCAACTCCCACCACTACTTGTGACTCTGCGAGGATTTAAATAGATCAATGCAAGCATGAGTTATCACTTTTTTGTACTGTAGCTTAGGTTGAGGACGGTACATCATTCCCTAATATTTATGTTGTCTTATTTGCTTGTTGCTTTGTTTAAATTGTTTTTAGAGTTTTAACACGCCTATGTTTGAGATAAAGAAAATTAAAAAACCAAATGTTTTCGTTTTCGAAGCAAGAGAAAATAAATAAGAATATAAGCTTAACCAAATAAGCTCAGGAGCAACGTGTACGATAATAAAGTTAAATTTGAGGCATTGAACTGATGCGTTACCCCGGTTCCTGTCAACGCTAATGTAGAAATGGAAATTGACTAGCAAGCAAAGCGTAACGATTCTTGCATGGTCGATGCATGCTTACTGATCATCGATCAAATTATGGTCATCTAAAGTGTTTTTTTTTATAAATAAGGTCACCTATAATCCAACTAATCTGCGACCATTCTGACGCAGACGAGCGTGCAGGCCGCGTGGAATCGTCATGTTGAACAGATTGCATGTGTGTTCCGATTAACCACAAGACCACACCAACCAAGTGATCCTACCAACCGATCTAAGAAACAAAACCACGCCCTTAAGATAGTAGAAAAGGTCAAGTTAAGGTGACAATTTATAAAGTAATGCTAATGCAGTGGGTCTCATAACCGCAGGTGTCACATGGTTAGTTCTGCTTTTCAATTTCTGACACTAGAGGCAATCTCTCTCTAAAATGCGCCTGCAGGATCCACTGCAGGTGAGAGATGACAAATTTGATAAAGGTAGAGAAAAAGATGATAAAGTGAGGAAAGAGATAGAAGTTGACGAGGTGAAAAACGTACATAAATGGCATCTTTGTAAATTTTGTAATTTTGTAATGCCATTTTTACAAGAGCAGATTATGGCCTTGTTTTTTCAGGCATAAATTAAATTAAATTAAACTAAATAAAAAATTATCATTTTTGTACAAACAAAATGATGTGCTATTTTATAGTTATTTCTGTGGAGTTTTAAATAATTCTATTTATAGTTTTCAAAAAAACATAATTTTTTGGACTCTCTAAGATCTCTTTTGAGGGGTCACAACTTTTTAAGATTATTTTGGGTGCTACAAAAAAACTTTCGAATTGGCCGCTCTTATGAAATGACAAAGGAGTCTCATGAGGATCGATGGTCATTTCTATTTCTATGTAAGGATGCTCAAAATTACAACGGTTAAGATGTTTGGATCGTCTGGTTATTATGAGGCGGAAACTTGTTTTTATTCGTGTAGCTTGCTTTAGTGTGAATTGTTTGTCATTTCGCAATTGTTTAAAGTTTTTTAAATAAATTTTTGTATTGTCCATATGTATCCCTAGTTGGTGCTTAGATAAACAATTTCTTTCATTATTCAAAAATCTTCCGCTAACTTCCAAATAAATGCGTTAGTGGTGGTATTGAGACGGTTCATTCCCTCCTTCCTAGATCATTGGTATACCTAATATCCACATGACACTGTATATTTGTTTTTTTTAGATCAACATGACACTGTATATTTAGAGATGTGTAAGATGTATAAGACAAAATTTTGGCCTATTTTTTAAAACAAATAAATTCAAAAACCCCAAGTTTAAAAGGTGCACGGAGGAAAGCTTCATTGTAGTTGTACGCCTGTACGAAGTGGAGTATCACACAAGGGCCGCGTTAAAAACTTGGGCTGGGCTGCCTCCGTCCCCGGCTCTCCACCGGAGAAGAGAAATAAAGACGGACGGGGTGGGCCGCAACGCATGGGCGGCCGCATGGCCACAGCCCACGCGCGCCTATTCGACCCCTCCTCGCTTGGTTGGCCCATCCGATCGTGGCCGCATAGCACGCGGCCGCGGCCGCGGCCACGGTACACGGGTCCCCAGTGCCGCGCAAAATACTGTTCTAACTTTATTTTAATTCGAAATTAAAAAAATAATTTGTCGGTTTAATTAATTAAAAAAATAGCCCTCCGGCGCCGGTCCATCAGGCGATATATATGAATCGCCTGTTCAATGGGCGTTATTAAAACTGCACAGTTATTAGTGCCGAACCAACGGGTGTGTAATAATTGCAATGGCCCGGGATATGCTCGAGGTAATAAACGTCCGATGGACGGGCGTTTTATTCATTGCTGCGTAAAAACCGCCCGTTAGTCGAGCGTTTAATGTGGCGTGAGAATTGATCGCCCGATGGGCGGGTGCTAAATCGCCTATAAGTAACCCCCCTCGCAGCCGGCGCTGGATCGGCACAGTGGACATTTGCTCCCCCGCGCAGGAAAAAAAGAGGAGGAGGAGAGGAGAGGAGAGGAGAGGGAGAAGAGGAGGAGAGGAGAAAGAGAGGGATAAGAGGAGGATGAGAGGAGAGGAAAAAAGAGGTAATTTTTAAACCCTTTCGTATTTTTATTTTGTAATATTTGAAAACGAGGTAGGTTAGCAATATGTCACATGATAAATTAAATATTCCGTTTAATGTCTAAATATAGCGATTATGTTTCGGTAATAATTATGTGTATTTTATGTAGTTTCTCTGTACATTTGATTTAGAGGTTTAAATTAGGATAATATTCCAATATGGTTTTTGTATAACATATGTAAATTAGATTTAGGATTTAATGTTTTATAATATGTATGGCAGATTGTACACTATATTTAGGGTTGGTTATAACTAGGGTTGTAAGGGAGGGTAATAATTTAGTGCGTATATTTAATTTTGTACAGTTTACGATTAGGGTTTATAAATTTAGAGAACATGTGTAGGTCTGTCGTTAGGGTAGTAGCAGGTTCCATTTATATGAAGCATAATGCACGTAGGTTTAATGCATAGTACAAAGGATTAAAAGCGATAAATCTTTAAGATGTTTTTGTCGGTACGGTAATAATTAAAATTTATTAGTAGTTCATGGCGTTTTTTACAGGGTGAATGGCAGACAGAAAAAATTTTAATGTTTATTACGGACAAGGGGATATCAATTTTGGTCCAGATGGGGTAGACTTATCTTTGTTCCAGTCAGTGATGTTGGGGATATCTAGGCCCACGGAGAGAACGTTAGCAGAACTTGAAAATTGGTTGTTGAGGACGTTCAAAATTAACCCCGAAGAATATGGTCTGGATATCAGCGCTGTTGCTAGCCGTTCAACGGAAAGACTTTATTGGGAGTTGCTACCGATAAAGGCAACCCGAGGATGGAGGCGTTATATCGAGATCGCCACTAGCACTTCTTGTTCAGGCGAAAAACAGGGAACAAAATGCAGAAGCGTTGCATGAACCTGTCGAAGGAGCACATGTAGTGCAGGAAGTGGTGCAGGAAGAGGTGCAGGAAGATGGTGATGACACTGAGCATGTGGTGCAAGAAGAGGCGGAGGAGCTAGAGGAGGCAAGGGAGAGATCAAGTGAGCAACAAACAACACAGGAACCAACAGGTGCGGTAGATGAGGGGGAGCATATTGAAGCTATAGTTGCGGAAATGGAGGCCAAGGATGCCGAGCACGAGAAAGTCCCTAAGGAAGATATGTCAGACGATGAGAGTCCCGGTGGGTTTTAAAATGTTGTGCCGGTCGAGTGGAACTGATCGAACTTTGCAGAGCTATCTTTCCGAGAAGGCACTCAAGCAGCCTGGGAATACCACCAGAACGAGGTGACACAAGGAGCGACATACCCCTCGAAGGAAGAATTGCTGACAGCCGTGAAGATTTGGGCATTATCACTTATGAGAGAATTCAGGGTTGTGAAGTCTAGCCGAAATGTGTACGATGTGATGTGTGTTGTCCCCCTGTTGTCCTTGGCGTGTGCATACCTTTAAAGGAAAGTGGGTGGAATACTGGGTTTGTTCAATAGTGAGGGAGCATAATTGTACGATGACTGAGATAAGACAGAAGCACAGAAATCTAACATCGACAATGGTAGCCCAGATAATGCAGAATCAATTAGCACAGAACGTGAACTACGAGTCTCGGTCTATCATTCGAGCCATGGAGAAACAATTTCAGTACACCATTCCGTATGCAACTGCTTGGAGAGCAAAGTAAAAGGCATTAGAGATGAAGTTTGGGACATATGAAGCATCTTATGCGAATATGTCATCCCTGTTGGCAGCCATAGCTAGGAGGAATGTGGGGACATATTATGATTACAAAGAGGTAGAGGCAGAGGACGATGATATTGGGAAGTTCGTTCTGCAACGGGTTTTCTTTACTTTGGGGCAGTGCATCAAGGGATTTCAAAATTGTCATCCAGTTCTCTGTGTTGAAGGAACATTTCTAACTGGTAAGTATAAGGGCCAAATCCTGACTGCAATTGCCGCTGACGGCAACAACCAGATTCTGCCGGTGGCATTTGCTTTTGTGGAAGGTGAGAATACTGAGAGCTGGTACTGGTTCTTAGAGAGGGTGAAGCATGCGGTTGTTGTTGGCAGACCAGATGTTTGTATCATTCATGATAGACATCTTGGATCGTTGGCGGCGATCGAAGAAATTAAGTTTGACTCTGACTATCGAGCCGCTTAGTGGCCGGACATTCATACCCGGTGGTGCATGAGACACATGGGTGCCAATTTCTTTAGCCAGTTCAAGAGTAATCACTTAATGAATCTGTTTAAGCGGTTGTGTAAGTAAAATCAGCAGCGTAAGTTCAATCGGCTTTGGCAGACGTTAGACGAGCTGACCACGAAGCATACCAGGGAGGCTGGGAACGTGAGGAACAGAAGAATTACAAACTTCTCAGAATGGATTGAAGACTGCCCGAAAGAGAAGTGGGCATTGCTGTATGATTCAGACGGCCGTAGATACGGAATCATGACGACAAACTTGGCGGAGGTATACAACTGGGTCATGAGAGGGACCAGGGCACTGCCGCTCGTAGCAATTGTCGAGGGGATTCTGCACCGAACATGCAAATATTTCATGGACCGGTATCGAGCAGCCTCAATTGCCATGTCTGACAATCGGTTGTTTTTTTCTGGGGTTGTGACAAAGTACATTTTTGAAAAGGTTAAGAAGGCACAGCTACACTCACCTCAAGCAATGGGTACCGACGAGTTGAGGTATGAAGTTCGCTGCATGGATAGGGCTCGTCTTGGGCGCAAACGTCAGAAGAACAGACAGAAGTGTATTCTTGCTGATGAGCAATGCAAGTGCTCATGTCGTAAGCCGAAACTGTTACATAAGCCTTGCTCTCATGTACTTGCAGCGGCATCGATGACAAATCAGTCAACCTACAATTATGTTTCTCAGTATTATAGGAAGGAAGCTATACTGCACACTTGGCATCCCGAGATATATGGGTACGGTATGTACGGGTCATTCACTGATCCACCGGTGCCAAACTGTAGGCATGTCCCGGATAGGAACATGCTGAAATGCAACTTAAGACGCCGAGTGCATCGACGTATTCAAAATGACATGGATCAGTCCGAGGCAGGGCGTCCCGTGAAGATATGCAGCAGGTGCAATGAGGTCGGTCACACGTACGTCAACTGTAAGAATCCCAGTGGTGGAATGTACGATTTGGAGGCTGGACCTTCAGGGTCAGCACACGACGGTCGACATCCTTTCCGTTGACTGGACATGTAATGTAATCGGTGAAATTTGTAATATTTATATTCATGGATGTCATGTAATAACGACATAATATTTCACTTGTACTTCGTACCATGTATTGTAATAATGCTATATTCGTCGCAGACATGTACTATATACGATGAGGAATCTTTGCCATATTAATATTTATGTTATCTGCATTTTGAAGTATGGTAATCCGTAATTTCTTTTTACATTGATCTGTACGTTGCTGCAAAAGATTTCATTAATATGTACATTGCAGGCGTTTCAGCATGGCGGACGAGGGTGGCGGACAGCAGGGCGATCGCCTTTTGGATCCCTCTATGGACCTAAGGCATCAGTCGCGCAGGAGTGCCGTTGAGGGACGTCAGTTCCCAGCCTTTCGTCCTAGAGTACCGAAGGAGCTGCTGACTGTCGACGCCCGCTGGGTTAACAGGTGAGTACAAAAAAATTGTATATTTCTTAATGAAAGATTGCAATATCTTATTTATTATGGACATGCAGGTTACGTCTTACCGGCTTGCTCCTAGTGTGCCGGATGCTGGAGGCGACAGCCCTCGAGGAGCGACAGGTCATTCCGCGTCAGCTTCAGCAGACGCGGTTCTGCTTCGATAGCTCTCGTCGATCGGTGGAGGCCAGAGACCCACACCTTTCACCTGCCTTGTGGTGAGGTCGCCCCCACCCTACAGGATGTGTCCTATATACTAGGACTTCCCTGTGCGGGTGACCCAGTGGTGGCTATGGACGTTTCGCCACTTTGGCGGGCTGAGCTGATGGCCCGGTACGCCAATATCCAGCGGCGACCAGGTTCTCCGAACTACATGCCCATTCCAAATTCGGAGACGCATGGGCCAACGAAATGATATTCTTTTTAACCAAATGACGTCATGCGTAATACCTTTTGAAACCTTTTAACAGGCGGAGACCATCCACCCGGAGGCAGACGAGGCTACGGTGTCTAGACACCTCGAGAGTTACCTGCTTTGGCTGTTTGGGTATGTGTTCTTGTGCAACACGTCTGGGAATGCGGTGGAAAAGTTTCTTCTTCCATACGCCAAAGCGATTGCCGACTCCCAGGGAGACCAGGTACCCGCCTACAGTTGGGCCTCCGCGGTGCTTGCAGCTACCTACAGGGGCCTGTGCGTCTGCGTGTACAAGACGGAGGAAGCGGAGCCGTTGATCACAGGCTGTCCACTGCTGCTCCAGTTGTGGTCGTATGAGAGGATCACCATCGGTCGTCCTCTCATGGACCACAGTGTGTACAGCGGCGTTTACTACCACGAGACCGAGGAGGATAGACCTACGATGGGGTTCTTGTGGTTTCGCCGACGGGTAATGAAATAACCATACTTTCGATTTGTCATCCTATCTTATTGATATTCTGTAATTTAACAATTTCGAGACCGAGGAGGATAGACCTACGATGGGGTTCTTGTGGTTTCGCCGACGGGTAATGAAATAATCATACTTTCGATTTGTCATCCTATCTTATTAATATTCTGTAATTTAGCAATTTGACCAATTTTGCAGCCGACGTGGACTCACGTCACACCCCACAGGGACTACCAGGACTACGTCCGGATGCTGGACGAGCTGCAGGACCACGACTTCCAGTGGACGCCCTACCAGGACAACCTCTTGGCTTGTCGTCGCTCTGTACGCGTGACTCCGAGTACTGGCTTACGAGGAAGCCAGTACTCTTCGACATCTTTGTCGAGGAGTACTCACCGCACAGGGTGATGCGCCAGTTCGGGCTCGGACAGGAGTTTCCCCTACCAGTCGTGCACACTGTTCCCCGTCACGTTCACCAGTAAGTTCGATACATGTGCTTTCTTTACAATTGTTGTTATTATAATATCATGGTCTAAACATTTAATAATGTTGTAGGGTCACCAGACGAGGCCAGAGTGCCGGCGCTGTTTGGGCTCCTGCGATGGTCCCATGGGTGGAACAGTGGGAACAAGCACTGGAGGATCTCGTCGACGAGGACCGGGAGTACAACGACAGCACGTTAGACGCGTACCTACGGTGGTACGTACTCTCTACACGCATTCGTGTCGGATACACACCTCCTACGGAGATCGTGCACGTACCTAGCGTCTCCGACACATACCCTCAGCACCACCGACAGGCTGCATATCAAGCGGTAACCTTTCTATCTCGCACGGATAATTTCTAGTATGTCTGCATCATAGAACTTACATTTATGTGGGATGTCGTGTTTTCGATAATTGTTAAACAGCATGACCTCGTACTACAGTCCAGCGTAGAAGCACGCCATGCCATGGAGCGCTTCCAGACCGGTATTCAGATGACGGCAAGCGAGGTCTTTGAGACCTTCAGGAGGATTTACGAGAAGTGCACGCGAGCTGTACGTCTGACGTCCTGTTGCGGCGATCCAGGCGCCCTCGCTTCCGTACCTACGGCGGCCCCCAGACCCCCGTACTCCGGTATAGTCGGGCAAAAATAATTTTTTCCCTTCAACACGCACATATGAATTATAATAATGAAATATTCGTCGCGTGCAGTTAGCCAGCGTCCGCGTGCTCTAGCACCGAGTGTCGCGGGGGCATCGGTTGCCTTCCAGGGGTCCTTTCGGCCCCCTCAGGACGTGCTCGGGTCGTCCGGAGGCTTCCAGGGGTCTTTTCGGCCCCCTCAGGACGTGCCCGGGTTGTCCGGAGGCTTCCACGGGTCTTTTCGGCCCCCTCACGACGTGCCCGGGTCGTCCGGAGGTTTCCAGGCGTCTTTCCGGCTCCGGCACGACGCTCCCGGTACAACAGGTGGATTTCGCGGCCCAGTCCGTCCTACTGTCGACGTGCCCGGCTCGTCTACTCAGGCGGCCTCTACGTTTCATGGGTCGTTCAGGCCACCTGCTGCGACCACATTTGATGGTTGGTTCTCCTGTTTTCATTTGCGATAGTCGCATATGTGATGATGCTTACAAATAAACACATTGCAGATCCTGCGTGCACCTTAGCTTGGGACAACCCAGAGGCGGGCGCCGAGATGCATTTCAGCCCTCTCATCGAGCCACCGGTGTACCAGAGCAGTACTCTCCCAGCGGACTACCCGGACTACTTCTTCGGGAGTCACCAGGAGATAGGGTCGTCACAGTTGTCTGAGGCACACCCTGTCACCTCGCAGCAGTCGCAGCCAGAGCATGCGACGCCGTAGCCACAGCCTCGACCGCAGTTGTGCTCTACGTGCGTAATAACTTCGTATAGCATACATTATACGAAGTTATACGATTTTCCCTCTACACAGCTCGGACGTGCGCGCAAGCCTCGAGCTGATGGTTCTGTTATGGGCGTGAAGCCTAAGAGGGGGCGTCCGTAGGATCTTTGTTAGTCCATACCTTTTGTGTGTTGTTAGCACCGCTACTATGTCACTTTCATATCGTGTTATTATTATTTTGTTTATGTTATTTTGCCCACGCTCGACTTTACCCTGCAACGTTTTACGCTCGACGACGTAGCGTCCGTCGTACCAGGTAGCGCAGCGCAACGTCTCAAATGCCTTCGATTTTTCCTGTTATCCAAAAACGTATCGCAATTGAACTCATAAATGAAATACGTAACAAGTCGCATGAACACTAATCATACAACAATTGTAGCATAAGGTCGTCAGCTCTGGAATACCTAATATTTTACATACATGGCCATGGCTGTGTAAAAGGGTTGTAGCATTCACATGAACACCACGTCGCTGAATATTAAGAAGTCGCTTCCCACATTGTGTCAAAGTACCCTGGATATTGTTGCTGCATGACCGATCTTCGCCGGAGAACTTCTGCGTTCGGTGTGCGGGGGTAATGGCATCCACAGAGGCATGAGGTGTCACTACAAACACGAGTTAGGATGTAGTGTTGATCGAGAACCATGCGGTTTGACGGCTCCGCGTTCGCCGGCGGCTGTTGGCGACACCTTTGAGGACGCTGATGAATTGTTTGCTGTGCAGATGGCTGTAGTGCACGAAGACTGCTCTTCAAGTGATCTATCTTTGCGTGAAGGCTTGCGATGTAAAAATATGCAGCGCTCGGGTAAGGCTCATCCATCCACATAGTCCATCCACAGGTAACATCTGGAATCTGTGAATTCACTTGATACACTTAGTGGGGCACGAGATCTATGAGAGAA
>SPJY01034155.1:1653214-1714985 GCA_005191435.1 Raddia distichophylla | reverse complement strand
CCAACACCAGATCATCGCATTGTAGCTTAGATCGTATATTGTTTTCTTGTACACCCATTATCTCGTCGAGACCTGTTCGTCTTGCCGAGTTCTCTCTTGTAATCCTCGTTGACATAAAGAAAGGCTGGACGTAGGGCTATTATCTCTTCGAGAGGTCTGAACCAGGATAAAAACCCCGTGTCTCCCTGTTGCTCGTTGATTGCTGTTCGCTTTGTTCGGCGTGTCTCCTATCTCCCTTTTTCAAGAACCTTAGTTAACTTGAGATCGATATCTCAATCGTCGACAGGAGGCACCATCCACAACGAAGACGAAGCTCCTTCGGCTTCTAGCCCTCCGGCTCCCGCCCCTGCCGAAGGCCAGCACCATGGATCGAACGATCCCGAGGGTACTAGCGGGGCCGGGGCCAATCCGTTCTCCCCTCAGGATACTTATGTATCCGTGGGGGGAAACACTGCTGCCAGAAGCCATACTGGCGGTGGCTACGCGGTGGACGACGTCTGGGATATCGAAGGTATCCTTCGTCCTTAGCTGTTTATACTTGTCCTTTGCTGTTTATACTCTTGTCCTAACTTCGTTCACTCCTTTCCAAAGAAGAAGACTCCATTCATCCTACGATGGGGGTGAATCTCGCTCCTCCTAGGACCTCTCCAGCCCCTGGCGCCACAGGGGGGCTCTCCCGGCTCAACCTTTGGCTACCCGACCCTCGGCTGTCCTCGGCGCCGCAGGTCCGTCGGCCCCAAGACCTTCCGATAGGGGGACTCAGGACACACCCGCCCTGGGGGTGGCCTTGCTTTCGGAGAACTTGGCTAAGAGCCTGCTCTCAACCGTTCCCGAGGCTGGGCACCTGTGCGAAGGGGTGACCCCTGAGATACTGCTTAATGGTCTCCAGGACAACCTTCTCCTTGTACGTTATCCTCTCCCCTTTCTCCTTCCTTTTTTTTTAAAATTCCCATATCTTCGCTATTCGCAGGGCATTGTCTGGTCGAAGATGTTGGCCCTCCGGTCAGGGGAGGTCTCAGTGGAACAACACCGGCGGTTCTAGGGGCTGGCGGTCCTCCGGGAGAAAGAGGCAGGGGCCACTCCAGGGTGCTCTTAGAGAGGGACTCCGCCCAAGCAGAGCTTGACACTTCACGAGGACGGATTGCCCGAACTTGAGTCCCGCGTCCACGAGCTCGAGCAGCAGATGTCCTCGTAGCTATCCACTCATCACTCCGAGGTGGACCACCTACGCGAGGTCAACGCGAAGCTATCTACTGAATCCGATACCCTTCGCGCCGCCCACATAAAACTGCAAAAAGTCCTCAATAGTACGCAGGCGGAGGCATTGGAGATAGCCCGTCGTGCTCACCAGGAGCTGGCGAAGCTTGGGACGGTGAAGGTTCCAAAGTCCCCCCCTTCGGCCCTAGAAAAGGCGCTGGCTTCCATTAGGGATGGACACATCGTCCTGCCCAAGGGCATTCAGTCCTTCAGGACCGACTCCGCCAATGGAGGAGTGTTAGCTTACTCGATGATGCTGGAATCTTCAGGATGCAAGCACTGGAAGAGCACCCTCCTAGGCGACAAAGGTCCCTCCAAGTACCCCGAAGCTTACCCCTCGAGGGGGTCATCTTACGAGCATCGCCTAAACATTAAAATACTTCATGAAGAGGTTCTGGCTCCCCCCGAGGTAGGGCTTTCTCTAAGGCATTCATGGCCGACGCCCGAAGACACGCAGCCATCAGGCGAAAGAGCTTGGGCGATCAGGGATCTTCGGGTGCCGCGGACGCTTCAGGCGCCAAAGGGGACCCGAAGGGCCAGGGCCAGGCGGACCCGAAGGGCAAGGGCCAGACGTAGTTTCATCGTTTCCTCGACTTTTGTACCACTTTTGTAATAGAAACTCATGGAATGGATGTATTTCGTTTTGCAAAATTGACTGGGATGGATAATCTTCTGTTTACGAAGTCTTGTGGAACATATCTTCAGTAGCAATTTATGTACCTCGCGTTTGATTCCTTTTCCTCCTTTTGTCGTCTTGAATAGTATTTTTCAGTCGACACCGGTACTCAAGGTAGATAAATAGCATAGTAGATGGCTTGTACAGCAGCCCCTAGTCCGTCGATACTTCCTTTTTAGATGCGAAGATTTTATTATCCTTCGAATTTTTGGGGCGTCATAACGCAACCAATCATGATTTCTACACGAAGATTGCGTGAACCTTCGAGATTTTTAGACCAGGGCGCTATAACGCAATCAACCTTTTTTTTTACGAAGATTCCTTGAATCTTCGAAGTTTTTTTACCAAGGCGCTATGACACAATCAACCTGGGTTTTTGCACGAAGATTGCGTGAACCTTTGAGGTTTTTGACAAAGGCGCTATAACGCAATCAACTTGGGTTTTTGCACGAAGATTTCGTAAATCTTCGAGGTTTTTGACTAGGGCGCTATAACGCAATCAACCTGGGTTTTTGCACGAAGATTTCGTGAATCTTCGAGGTTTTTGACCAGGGCGCTAAAATGCAATCAACCTGGGTTTTTAGTTGGGAGAATTGCTCTCATGCCATTAAAATGAATGGGTCTTTCCAAAATACCATTCAAAAGGACTGGAGTTCCAAAATACCACCGCCCGTTAGCCCTGTTACACCAAAATAGCATTGCCGTCACATCTGCTCAAATATAATACACCCCATCCCGATCCTGCCCCAATCGTGTCAAAATCGCCAGCTTACCTCACCAAAATCGCCGGAGGTCGCTGGAGAAGGGCCCGGGCGGGGATGGCGGCGGGGAAGGGTGCGGCGGCGGGGCTGGGGCTGCTGCTGCCGGCGCCGGAGAAGCTGTCGGCCAAGTCGCTATGGGGGCGCGTTCGCAGCCGCAGCGGCGGCTACCTCGTGCCGCGCAGGGTGCCGGAGAAGTGGTTGCGTTGGCTGGTGCTGCTGTGGATCGTCGGCTAGGCGTTCGGCGCTTCCGGATCTTGCTCTTCCTCAACTCCTAGGCGGTCGAGAAACGGCGGGAGGCGCTCCCCAGCATGTGCGACAAGCGCTGCTCCAGGACCAGTTCAACGTCAGCGTCAACCACCTCCAGGCCCTCGCCATCCTCGTAATTTGTTGATTTTGTTCATGTTTCTTTCTCGCACTTATTTGGTTTGGATTTTTTTGCTAGCTTCTGTTAGCTCTGTTAGCTTCAGTTGGTTCATAATGGCGTTTTGGAGGAAAACAGCTAGCAATGGTGGCATTTTGGAACTGCCATGCCTTTTAGTGGTATTTTGGAAATGTGGTCTCAACTTAATGGTATGAGGGCAATTCTCCCTTTTTAGTTCCTGACCAGGGCGCTATAACGCAATCAACCTGGTTTTTTGTGGAAATTGGACATGATTTGCAGTAGGCCCCATGCCAATCCCGAGGATCGTCATCCTCTTAGGAAATCTTCCAGGGCGCTATAACGCAATCTACCTGGGTTCTTTTTGCGAAGATTTGATGAGTCTTAGAGGTTTACCGGGGCGCTATAACGCAATCCACCTGGGTTTCACAGCATCTCAAGGAAATTCTGATGCGAAGTTTGTGTTTATTCCTCGCTAATTTCAGCCCCAGCTTGGGTTCGTACCTCGGTGTTCAGCATGGATACATGCCCACTCTCGGGCCGCTTAACTAGTAGCAGTTGGAAACTTGAAATGTATGATTACATGCCCGTCCTTGAGCCAGCCAACCAGTCGCAGCTGGCAGGAGTGTTCGATTACAGGCCCATCCTCGGGCAACACACCAGTCGCAGCTGGCAGCTAAGGATAATACCTCTTGAGAGACTTCGCGTTCCATGTGTGTGGCACTTCCTTCCCTTCCTCCGTGACAAGATGGTATGACGCCTCCCTTGTTTTCTTAGCGATGATGAATGGCTCCAGGCCCCTCCCATATTGTACCTAGCTTGGATGCTCGCTGCGGCATCTTCTTCAACACGAGGTCTCCTTCTTCGAGCTCCCTTGGTCTGACTATTGTTGTAGGACTTGGCCATCATCTCATTGTACTTGTTGAGCCTTTGTTTGGCGGCCAGCCTGTCCCCTACTATGAAGTCCGCCGATGGAATATCGTCGGGTTTTCTTCCTCTGGTGATGATTCGGAGTGTACTTGCTTGGACCTCGGCCGGAGTTACTGCTTCTTCTCCATAGACTAGCTTGAATGGAGAGAAACCCGTTGACCTGGTTGGTGTGGTTCTGATGGCCCACAGTGCTTTCTGCAACTCCTCTGGCCATTTTCCCTTTGCTTCCTCCACCAATCTTCACTTCAGTGCCTGCATGATATTCTGGTTGGCTCTCTCCACCGCTCCATTCGCCTGGGGATAGCCCACGGACGCATAGCATATTTTAATGCCTAAGTCTACGCAAAAAGTTCGAAATTTAGATGATAGGAATTGAGAGCCATTATCTGCTACGATCTCGCGAGCGATTCCAAATCTGCATACAACATTCTTCCACAGAAAATGTTGGGCCTTCGCGGCTGTGATCGACGTCAGAAGTTCCGCTTCCACCTACTTGGAGAAGTAGCCAATGGCTACAATGATCCATCGATATCCTCCTTGCGAGGTCGATAATTCTCCAACAATATCTATTCCCCATCTAGCGAAGGGCCAGATTGGTGCTGATGGTTGCAACATACTTGCGGGAGCCTTCGTAGGATTGCCCATCCATTGGCATCCCTGGCACTTTTTCACCAATTCCTTTGCATCAATGTTCGCGGTTGGCCAGTATATGCCCATTCTAAACACTTTTGCCGCCAAGCCCCTTGGTGCTTGGTGGGCTCCGCAGAGTCCCGCGTGAACTTCGGTAAGCGCTCTTTTTCCCTCTTCACGGGTCACACACTTCATCCATGGGGCACAGACTCCGGATTTGTATAACAACCCATCCAATAACTTATATGTTCGGGATCGCCGTTGCACTGCCAACGCCTCCTTTTGGTCTTTGGGCAGAATCTCATCCCGGAGATACTGCACCATCGGTGTTCTCCAGTCTTCTTCGGGTGCCGCTTCGATGAGTTGCACATCTGGGCAAATGGAAGGCCTGTTCGTTTCTTCATAGAATACTCCCTCGGCAATCTTCTCTTTATATGCGGCCATCTTCGTGAGCTCATCCGCCCTCGCGTTCTCTCCTCTAGGTATTGTCTTGACTGTTATCCCCATAAAATATTTCTCCATTGCTCTGACTGCCTCTAGATATTTGGACATCTCTGCGTCCTTTGCTTGAAAATCCTTTGATATGTGGCCTTGTACCAACTTCGAGTCTGTGCTCACTAGCACCCACTTCGCCCCCAGAGCTCTCGCTTTTCGAAGTCCCAACATCAGCCCCCTCATACTCTGCAGCGTTGTTAGTTGTTGGAAAATTTAGCCTCATAGCATACTCCGTAGTTCCCCCTTTAGGATCCACCAACACTGCAGCTGCTCCTTCTCCATGGGTTGTCCACGACCCATCTGACTTTATTGTCCACAAGGGTGGCATCTTCGGGTCCTCCGAAGGGTCCATTGTTCACTCCATCAGGAAATCCGCCATTGCCTGCGCTTTTTATGGCAGTTCTCGGTATGAATGCTATCTCATAGGGTGCCAACTCCGCCGCCCACTTCGATATCCGCGATGTGGCTTCTTTGTTCTCGAAGGTGGATTTTAAGGGGAAAGCTGTAGGCACTTCAATTCTGAATTCTTGAAAGTAGTGTCTTAGCTTCCATGACGCCATTAGCAGGGCACATGCCACTTTTTCCAACTACACATAATTTATCTTCGCTCCTTGAAATGCTTCTGACACATAGTATATTGGCATTTGCCCATCTTCGTATTCTCTTACCTACACTGCCCTCAATGCATAGTGACTTACCGAGATGTATAATAGAAGCTTTTTGGCTCCCTTCGGGCTTGTAAGCTTCGGCAATTGATGCAAATGTTCCTTCAACTTCTCAAAGTCTTATGTGTACTTTGGCCCCCAATTGAAAGGATCGGTTCCTCTTAGCGTAGCGAAGAAATGTTTATGCTTCTCCGTAGCCTTCGGTAAAAACCTCCCAAGGACAGCCAATTTTCCCATGAGGCTTTGTACTTTTCTCTTATTTTTTTGAGGATTCATCTGACATATCGCATCAATCTTTTTCTTATTTGCTTCGATGCCCCTCTGGGACACGAGGAAACCCAACAATTTCCCTGTCTTGACACCAAATACACATTTTAACGGGTTCAGTTTTATACCTTCGGCCCGAAGACTAGAGAAGGTTTCTTTGAGATCGTCCGCGTGGTCTTGCCGTGCCTTGCTTTTGACAACGATGTCATCAACATAGGCCTTGTCGGCAGTCGTTAAACCCTAAATTTATCGGCCAACTATCCAATGATTTCGGATCATATCAATGGAACATGCAACAAATTTTATTATTTTAACGTGGTTCCACAAGTTTTGGTAAGTTTGTGCCTACAGGGACCCACTGAGCGAAAACGGACCCGAACAGGTGAAAAGAGCGGGCCGGCCGACCCACTAGGCCGACCGACCCATACTTGGCGTCAAATCAAGTCGGTTTTTCTCCAGGGCTTCTAGAAGCACTCCTAGAGTACATCACAAGCGTCCATTTGAGTCGGTTTGATCCGAGGATGGCAGTTCCTTCACAAATAGAGCATAGGATTCTGAAGGAAGTGCCACTTACCGACCTCAACTAACAAAACCGTCTTTAGGAGATGATCTACACCATCAAAGAAGGATCCCATGCAAATTGGAGGGCCGGAATCAACCGAAGTCGGGTCGGCCGATCCACTAGGCCGGCCGACCCACTTTTTTGCCCCTTTGGATTCTCCTTTGGCCCAGAGGTAGAGCAAGGCTCAAGAAACACGTGGAAGTCGGTCATGGTGTCAAAAACCGACTTAAAACGTCGGTTTAGCATGCCACATGGCAAGAAGAGAGAAGATGAAGGAGAATATTCTTTGGACTCTATTTGAGAGCTACTCCACCTTCACACTATAAATAAAGGTCCTCTCCTTCAATTGTGATCATGGTGAAGAGAAGGATTTAGTTCCACAATGTAATTAGAGTAGGAAGAGAGGTGAGGTGAGAGTGTTGGAGATGAGCCGGAGGCCCTGGCTCTCTCCTACTTGTACCTCGGGAATAAAGCTCGGCTTCTAGTAAAGTTCTCCTCTTTAGCCTGGTAACACTGTAGCCATGCTCTTTTATTTATAAAGTACTTCCAGTTCAATGCTAGTTTATTTACTGAGAATCCCGTTTGCAACTGGTGAGATATACTTTGTCTTCTGTGAATACTTTACTCGGTGCACTAGTAAAGTAGTAATTGTTAGTATAGACGCGGTGTCTAGACTAGTAATTACCTTGGTTGACGCCCAGACCCAACGGACTGTCGTGGATGGTACTAGGTGGTGACAGCACTGTCTATCCTTAGTAACGTTCCACCACGTTAGGGTTGGCTCCGTAGGGCCCTTCGGGGGTGTCCGTAACTCTCCAGGCTTCTTAAGTGAAGGTGGGCGGGTAGCGGGCCTGTGGTGCTCCGACGTAAAAAAAACCAACATAGAATTGAGTGCTCACTCTTAGGCCAATGTGACCTAGAACAGAAGACCCTCTCGACCTTCCTAATTGTTCTCTCTCCCATCTAGATAAGATTAATTCAAGGCTGGTAGCTTCTTGTTCCCTGTGAATTCGATACCCCGGAATATTCTAGGGTGAAAAGGCTTCAACGATATCCGTGCGCTTGCGGATTTATTTTGTCAGGCATAACTATCGCCAACAGGCCTCCACATTTCGACCCATCTGTTTGGCTAGCACCTTCGCTATAAGCCTAGCGAAGGTTGCTCCTGCATTCTTCAGGCCGAACGGCATCCTTCGGTAGCAATACGTTCCGAACGGCGTCACAAAGGCCGTTTTGCCTTCGTCTTCTTCCCGCATGTATACCTGGTGATACCCTGAATAGGCATATAAAAAGCTCATTAGTGCGCACCCAGCTGTGGAATCCACAAGCTGGTCAATCCTCGACAGAGAAAAATCATCCTTCGGGCATGCTTTGTTCAAATTGGTAAAATCAACGCATATGTGCCATGTACCGTTAGATTTTTGGATCATCACAACGTTCGCCAGCCACTCCGGGTATGTGATCTCTCGGATCACCCCCGCTCGGAGAAGGTTTTGAACCTCGCCCTTTGCCGCTTCAATCTTGTCACTAAACATCTTCCGAAGCTTCTACTTCTGAGGCTCCGCGTCATGTTTGACAGCCAGCGAGTGTTCAATAGTACTTCGGGGTACACCCTTGGCCTCTTCCAGAGCCCAAGCGAAGATGTCCTCATTCCGCCTCAGCAATTCTAGCATAGATTCCTCCTCTTGGGCTGTTAACTGAGCCCCGAGGGTCACTATCTTGGTGGGATCCTCCGGGTTCAGCTGGTGTCGCTTAGTACTCCCTTCAGGCTTTGCCTTCGGTTTCCACCCCTTCCGGCTGAGTGAAGGATCCATCCTTTGCATAGCTTGAACTGGTTTAACCTTCGAGGTTGCGTCAATTTCTGACTTCCTCGCCGCTTACTGGTCTCCTCTCACTCTAATGATTCCTCCTTCTGCGGGCATCTTCATACATAGGTACTTGTGATATATGATAGCGTTGAAGGTGTTGATGATCCCCCTCCCAAAGATTGCATTGTATCTATATTCCATATCCACTATGTCAAAACATATGGATTTTGTGACCCTCCTTCGGCCTTGCTGGAATGACACTTGCAGAGTGACTTGTCCTACAGCTGTCACAGGTTCTCAACCGAAGCCCACTAGGGGTAGATGTGAAGGTCTAACCCTATCCTCGGGTATGTTCAGCTGTTTGAATGCGGACATAAAAATGATATCAGCTGAACTGCCTCCATCTATCAACGTTCTCTCCATGTGATATCCGGCGATTTCAGCTGTGACAACCAGGGGGTCCTGGTGGGGAACCAAATTCCTCTCCCGTCGGTGCTATCGAAAGTGATGGCCATGGCTTGTGGTCGCGAAGATGAGACATTGGATACTTTTCTGAGGTATTGCTTCCTCTGTCTATTGGATGGTAGGTTTACCGATGACCCCCCTGATATGACATGTATCACCCTTCTATGCTCTTGCTGAGGCTGATCCACATGATGTACTTCGGGTGACCGTCTTTCGTTGTTTCCAGCCTTTTCCTCCATTCTCTCTCGTCCTCCTCTCCCGTTTCTATCTTCTCTCCAGTTCCTATCTTCTCCCCTATAAGTTTCTCTTCTATAACCTTCTCTTCCATACCTATCATAGCGCCTTCCTTGGCTATTTTGCCATCCTCGGCCGCCATCATACTGCCTTTCTTGCTTTAGCCTTCTCATGAGGCTATTCCGTTGACTTATAATGCTCCGGCAATCTTCGGTATTATGGGTTTGGTTCTCTCCATGCAGGGCGCAATAGTTCACCTTTCTTTGGCCTCTCCTCGTTTCCACTCCTTTTGCTTCCTTATATTTATCTTCTATATTTTGGACTTTCTTGCTTTGGTGGTGGTTATGTTGCTTGTCTTCACTTTTCTCTTCTCTTGCTTCTTTTCATGATGATCTTTTTTGGCCAGAGCTTCCCTTCTTAAGTTCTCTTCACCATGGGCATACCTCTCCACCCTGTCATATAGCTCCGAGGCTGTCTCCGGGGGAGTGCTGGTCAAGTCGTGGCATAAGGCCCCTAGTTGAAGGCCCACTATGAATGCGTTGATGATGGTGGAATCATTGATGGTTTGGATCTGGCATCTCATGTTCGCGAACTTCTTGTAAAAATCCCGAACACTCTCTCCATTGGCCTGCTTCATTGCAAATAGGTTGCTCTCCTGCATTCTTGCGACATAGTTGCCTTTGAAGTTGTTGGCGAAGGCCTCTCTTAGCTGCTCCCACGAATGGATTGAACCCGAGGCTAGAGATGTAAACCAAGATAGAGCCGTTCCTCTGAGCGCTAGGAGCATGCTCTTTGCTTTGGTGTCATCATCGCCCCCGAAGCTTCCACTGCTGTTTCATAGACTTCGAGAAACTCCATTGGATCTGTGTCACCGGCGAACTTATTGATACTTGGCATCTTGAAATTCTCAAGCCATTTTTTGGCCCTGAGGAAGCCATCTAGTGTTCCTCCGCGCTCTCTTTGGTATGTGCTCCGGGTGTTGTACGTGGTTGGCGACTCAGCTTTGGATCCTTCGGGTTCATTTGATCTTCGGTAAGTTGGCTAGGGTGGAGGTGCTCGAGCAGCCACCAGTTCTCTCCTCAAGTCTTCAATCTGTTGTTCCATCGTTCTTCGATGCTGCAGGTATTCTTCATCCTACTGGGGATAAGCAAAGGGTATTCCCTGGGTCCTTGGCAAATGTGTTTCAGGTGCTATAGGTGGATTTTGCGAAGGGTGCCTGGGTGGGCTTGGTGGTGGAGGGTTGGTTAAGTTCTCAGTAGGGTCATAGGCGGCTACTGGTTCTTCTCGGTTCCTTCTCTCACCCATCCTACTTGATTCAGGCCCTCCTGCTGGTGCAGTGCCGATGGGAGGAAGCGCATCTTCGGGTACGTTCTCGCTTCTTCGCGTTGGTATCCTCGGAATCATGTTCCACCTCGTTCCTCCTCCACTCCTCGTGACAACTCCTGTCACGGCCTCCGCCACTTCGTTTGCTGGTACTTCGCTCGAGGATTGATTCCTGCCCCGAACCATCGTCTCCGCCCCAAGAGGTCCCCACGGACGACGCTGTCGACGCAGAAAAGTGGTTTCCCAGCACCAACTACAGCCGAACTCAGGGGATAGAGCTTTGTAAAGACGTGCCAGCCGATTTGACCTTTTGTGATCGGTAAGGTTTCAGATAGTCAATCTGCCGACGAAGCAATAAGTGTTTTACCGATAGCTTGATAGATAATCCGATGATCGGCTTAACAAAAAGACGTCGAGCCGATAGTAGACGATCAATCAGCTTGACGAGGAGACGTTGAGCCGATAGAATGTGGCGAAATCTAACTCCTCCAGCGGACGGCGATGCGCAGCAATACCGCCGAGAGATAGTATTCCGGGCGAAACCTAACTCCTCCTGGCGGACGGCGATGCGCAGCAATGCCACCAAGAGATAGTATTTCGATGCCGACAGCGAGGAGATCAGACTGAACCGAGATAGTCCCTACCGAGGGAATTGACGGTGAGGAGATCAGACTAAACCGAGACAGTAGACACCGGCATTTGTACTTAGAACGTCGATACAATCGGATCAATCGAGTTCATGGCACAAAGATAAAAGTAGACGAAATAGTAGATTGTATTGATCTGTTGAAAGAGAGGTCCTTTTACAGGCCGCACCGTGGCTCTTATTTATACTGACGACGTACCGGCTAATCCGTTAACTCGACATGGACTCTATCTTGTAGTTACCTAAAATAACCGACTCAACTTAACGTGCAAGGCACGTATACAAACTGACTCAATAAAATACTAATTTCATTAACCTTGTAGCCGACGTGAACTCGAGCCTTCCTTGCTTGATGTTCACGTAGCATGCTTCAGGCCTTCCCAAAAACAAGCCGATCATGCACCTTCCAAATATAACCAATTTCACATGCCATAAAACATAATCGGTCATCCAATTATTCCATATATGTGATTAGCTGATCATCTCACGTAGCTTTAGCTAGTCATTAAACCATGTTCATGCCCGGTCACATATACACGTATAGAAGCCGATTGTAGTATATCCATGCTTAATCATGTGTACCATATATCCCCTTTAATCAGCTATTTAATCCTTCCGTGTATATATGCATGTATAAAAGCCGATCATGATCTTTTCCAAATATTAGACAATAAGGACATCCGAGTACATGCCGATCTTGCTCCTTTTTTGACCGAATATGCTGTTTTTCACCCTCTTTTGGCCACTAAAATAACCGTATTTTTGTGCCAAATTTGGGCGCCAACTGTCGTCGAAGTGTCTCTGGTAGTACGAAGTGTCTCTCCAGGAAAGAGAGATCACTAAAAGTGGTTTGGGATCTGGAACAGGAGACGCGCTTGTCAGGTAAGAATAAATGCTCTGCCCCCTAGAGGTGGGGGTGCTCATGTATTTATAGGGGTACTGATGAGTAGGGTTTACACGGGAGATACAAGAGGACGGATTTGCCCCTGGATCTTGACCGTCGATGGCTAGATCGATGGCCCTTTACACTACCTACCCTCTTTTCTACCTAGGCAGAAAACCTCAAACACCCCTGTTACAATTGGGCCCTTGTTGAATTAATGGGCCGGGCCACTTCAGGCCCATCCCTCGACTATTGGTCTTTTACAAGCACTTGGCCCATAGTTCTCCGATCCTCTCCCGCTACCTAGTTATCCTATCCTCGGGTATCTTCGGGTGAAGCTTGTACTATCTCTGCTTCCACACTTCCTGGCTTTTTCCCGAGGGCCTTTTCAATATTCGGGATCCATGAACTTGGCGGCCACTATCTTCGGGAAGAAACACCTTCCTCTCTATCCTTCTGCCTGTATGCTCCCAAGATCTCTCGAAGGCTATCTTCGGATCCTCCTGTCTTGGTGATCACCATCTTTGGGATTTTCGCCCCGATCTTTGGTAAAAGGGGAAGTCCCTCCTACAACACAAGCCCCTTGCAGCCTCAGTTCACCTCGGCGTGGTGATAGGCTGCCACCCGAGGTCTGACCCTTTTTTCACCACGCGGTGGCGACAATGCCGAAGATTTCTGGTGATCCTGCCAAACACTTAAAATATTTTAGGTTAGCCAATGTTACCTAGTAGCTCGTGCCGATCATTTATGGTCACGGGCCCACCATCTTCTAGATGGGACAGTTGATGGGACCCCCACAGTGCGATTTTTGAATCGCGCGCCAGAGTATAGTGCTCGTGGATTCCACGCATCAATCCTTGGAGGCGCGTCGCTTGGGTCCTTTCTGGCGGGAAAAGTAAAAAAAATTTCGGTGGACGATTCAGATTCTAACCATCCGTTTTGACACGTGTCAGCCATCCGCAAACCGCTTCAACCTATAAATATCCTGGACCGGGGGGTTACTTCTTTTACGCTTTCCACTTCTGCTCTGGCGCTTCAAGCTCCTCCCCTGCGGCGATTGGCGACCTTCCTCCGCTCCGGCGATTCGCGTCCTCTCCACTGTTGCTCCGCCGTCACGCCCCCGTTCGCCGCCGGTGAGCTGTCCCATTGCTCCGCCACCCCCCGCCGCCGCCGCTTCTATGCCCTCTAGTTTTTCCCGGCGTGCTTCCTTCCCCTTTTTCATGCGATGGCCCCCAAGCGCCTCCTAGCTGCTTCCGCCCAAGGGAGCCTATCGTGGGAGATAGGCGAATCGCGTATAACCGTGGAAGACCTGGCGGCGGTGGCTTCGCGCTGCGGTGTGGCTACTTCTTCGCCGAATCTGCGAAGATTCCTCCACTTCGCCGCGAATGGGGTTGCAGCCCCATCATCGAAGACGAGGGAGCGCGATTATCTCTTGGGAGTCGCGCATGTCTCCCCCTTCACCATGCCGAGGAGTATGTGGATTTCCTCCTCGGCCCCACTCTCGCCGAGGAAATTACCCGAGCCGCCCACGCCGGAGTTACTCTAAAGATAAATCGGGTGCTCGGGACCGAAGTCCCTTTCTCCAAAGGAGGCCAGAAGCGGAAGAAGGACGTCGGCTCGGGAGATGCGCCGGCCCCGATCGAAGAAGGCGCAGGCCCCTCGCCCCATTGCAGCCAGCCCCATTAGGGTCGCTCCACCGGGCCCCGCTGAAGGAACCTAAGGCTGAGACGGGGGTGAATCGGACTATTCCAATTTTTACTTTTGTTACACTTAGTCACTTAGGTAAGTTATTTTCCTCATGACATGCAATGACAATGAACGACGACTCTTGAAGGCGCTCCTCATAGACCCCACCGCCCCAACCTTGTTTCGCCTCACCACCATGGCAGTGACTAGGGATTACGAAACCTCGGTTAACCGATCGAAAACCGCGGTTAACCGGTGAACCGGTGCGGGCCGGTTGTTGAAAAACCGGTCGGCTAGGTTTGAATTAAATCCAAATTTGGTTTAAATTTGAAAATTCATGAAAAAATTCCATAAAATAGTAAACATTATTATATGACTATTGGCTGAAACAGAATTTGAAAATTCGAAATATTTATGTGTTTTTCGTTGGATATGAATAAAAATAATTAAATAAAGGAAGAATATGCCAATATGCCATATATATGACCTGACCTCTGCCTCCTTGGATCCTTCCCCTACCCGTGACCGACACTTTCCCCACAGACCGAGCGCCCAGCCTCCCCACTTTCCCCAGCCCCCCTCTTCTCCCCTTCCGAGCGCTCCAGCCGCACGGCTAGCCGGTGAAACCGAGCGGCTAGCCGGCAGATATGGGGGCTAGCCGGTGCGGGCCGACCGATTCGGGCGGTTAGCCGGACTTCCAGGCGGCTAATCGGCGTGGTTCAGCGGCTAACCGAGGTGAGCGACAGCGCCGGGCGTGCGCCTAGCGGCTAGCCGGTCGGCTAGCCCTCTGCGTGGCCGTGGTTGGCTGCCCCCTCCCCCCGCGTGATTTTTTTTATTTGATAAATGCACTGCTAGTGTTAGGGTTAGGTAAAGATTAGGATTTTTGCATATTTTTTATTTGATAAATGCAATGCTAGTGTTAGGGTTAGGGTTAGTGTTATTTTAGGGTTATTACGAAAAGATTTTGTGTTGCCATGCAGTGAGACGCTGAACGAATGGCGGATGAACCTAACGATCCGATTTGGGAGTATGGTCTGAAAGTGAAAGCGGGATTCAAATGCAATTTCTGCAAAGAAACCAAAGCGGGAGGCGGCGCAAGCAGATTTAAGCACCACTTGGCTGGTCGTGGCAACAATGTGAAACCTTGTAAATCAGTCGCTCCTGAGGTGAGGGACTTCTTTCGACGGTACCAGGATAGAACCCCCGAAAAAAAGACCGAGAAAGCTAGAGAGCGGCTTAGATTGGAAGAAGCCGCAGCATCAGCAGGGAGAGGTGGAGGGGCTTGGCAGGAGCAGGGGCACCACATGGGGGGTTATGGTAGTGGTGCAGACGGTTGGCAGGAGCAGGGGCACCACATCGGGGGTTATGGTTGGCAGGACACACCGGGTGATGACAGTGGTGCACCACGCCCCAGGTCGCACCCAATGACCGAGGGTTTCGGGACAGCTGATCTTGGTTCTTTTGGTAGTGGTAGACAAGGATGGCAGCAGCAGTACACGGGGGTTACAACGAACAAGACCAATATGAACGGGCCATGGCTGCGTCGAGGATGGAGTTAGACTTTCGGGCGCGAGCAGGAGAAAGATATGAGCATGGCGGTGGCAGTGGGGGTGGTGCTCGTGAACCTGAGCCTAAACAAGGGAAGCTGCGGAGAATGTTATCGCGATCGAGCTCACAAAGGGAAACTCGACCGATCGATGCCTCAACGACGGTTCAGCCAAGAATTGACACAGGCAGGTTCTCAGTCTCACAGGAAGACAAAAAGACGAAACGTTTGCTTGGGCATGGGGTGGGCCAGATGGTTTCACGCGTCCGGCATTCCTGGGAGGAAAGCCGATAATCCTTACTTTGTCGCTGTCGTAAGGGAGACGCAAAGATCAGGTAAAAAATTTAAAGTTGTTTTTCTTACTTTATGTACTACTTTGTTGCCAACTAATCATATTATGCCATATGTTGCTTTTGTAGGAGAGGCGGTGCAATCACTGTCTGGTCGGAATATTGATGGAATATATTTAGATGACGAGGAGACAGAGATCAAAAGAGAGATGGAGGTGTGGAAAAGAGATTGGGGTCACTGTGGAGTGACTATAATGTGTGATTCCTGGACGGGGCCTACTGGTATGAGTATCATAAACTTCATGCTGTACTGCAACGGCACAACTTACTTCTACAA
This sequence comes from Raddia distichophylla, assembly GCA_005191435.1. Lineage (NCBI taxonomy): Eukaryota > Viridiplantae > Streptophyta > Magnoliopsida > Poales > Poaceae > Raddia > Raddia distichophylla. The sequence goes on along the minus strand of SPJY01034155.1, from coordinate 1,699,145 downwards.
ATCAGTAGATGCAACGAACTAGACGCAAGACACGCGCCTCCTCCCCCACTGCGTGGTCCGGGCCGGCGCCCTCCTCCCCCAAGGCGTGCTCTGGGGCCGACGCTTCTTCCTCCCCCGATTGGACGGCACACCACCTCCTCCCTCGCTTGGACAAGCTGCTCCCACCAAGGGGGAGCCCGTACTCCCCTAATCCCTTCACCGACGACTCAATTGGTAGGGGTGACGCCATCCCTACCAATGCATTTCGAATTTTCATGTTAGGTTTACTATAATGGATTAAGAGTTTTACTGTAACTAGAATTAGGTTCACCGTGATGCATTGCGGCTACCCTTTGATACTACTAATTACTGCTGTGCGTCTTGCTATTTACTGCAGTGCACTAAGGTTTTTTCTGTAAAATGTACCCTAGCTATATGTCTATTTACTGCAATGCAATTCAAGATTTGCAGATTGCCTCGATGTTTACGATAATGCATTTAAAAACTTTACTTTACTATAAATCTAACAGTATTTTACTATTTCTTGTTAAACACTTTACTATAACGTGTTACGTAAATAGTACTGTACACGCGAAACACGTACTGTACACGCGAAACACTGTACACAGAAGTAGTAAAGTATATACCGAATATAGTAAAGCTTGTTCATGATTATAGTAAAGTAAAAATTTTAAAAGTGAGACCGGTCTAGTTTTGTTCGAAAAAATGCAACGAATACAAAAGTGGAAACGGTTTATCAATCGGATTTTTCAATTAAAAACTATAGCGAAAAAACTAAATTAAATTGCTCACGTCATCCCCTACCACATGGGCTGTGGATACCAGATTCGGTTCATCTTTACTATTTTTTCTGTGTAGTTTTACTACGATCGGTACGCGCATTTACTATAATATGTCTGCCGAAGTCTGTGCGCGTGGAAAAGGTGGAGAAGGTGGTGGAGGACACGTGGCGGGCTATAAACGTGGGAGTATTTTAGTTAAAATACTCCTAGGAGTATTCTAGTGTTTATCTATATATATATATGTGTGTGTGTGTGTGTCCTGTGAGACCATGTGAAGGTCTCTCTATATTGTGACGCATGATATTGGTAAAAGTTTGTGCACTTAAATGTTTTTGGGCTCGTGCAACCGAACTGGGTTCGATAGGCCTGTCTTTGGATAGGGTTGCACCGTTGTGCATAGCTTTCGCTGCAATCTTTTGGGACTCCATGTGTGTGTGTCTTGAACACGAATGATTATTTACTAACCTTGCTGGTGACCAAGGTAAATAGATAATTTCGGACTAATCTTTGTGGCACATGTTTAGCTGTATTGTTCACTACAGGAATCTAGATTAATACCATCGGCCAAAACTATTTACAACGGCTTGGAAAAAGCCGATGTAAATAAAGAAGTATGTACGTCGGCTTCATAAAGCTGACGTTAATAAAGTTATTTATGTCGGCCTGCAGGAAAAGCAGTCATAAATACTCGATTCATGACTGCAGCATATATCAACCGCGTACCCACACCCTATTTACCTCGGCCATATAACTATTTACGTCGGCCTGGCCGAAGTTAATAGGACACATGGCTGTCGAAGTGTATTTACGTCGGCCTAGCCGACGTAAATAGGACACGTGGCTTTATTTAAGTCGTCCTGGAGAGCCCACGTAAATAAGCTGCACAGCCACTCCCGCGCGCCCGCGCCCGCGCCACCCCGTAATAACTTCGTATAGCATACATTATACGAAGTTATACGAAGCCCCGTCCCCTAGCCCAATCCCCCCCTCCACCCGCCGCCGCCATCAGGGCCAAGGTAACACCATCCCCTCCCTCACCTTCGGATAGGGGCCGATCCACGCCACGTTTCGTTGTGCTTTTCTTGCTCGGTTTGTTCTTTCTTAGATCACCTCGCCATGGCTAGTTTTGCCATGTGCCCTCGTCTAGCAGCAGAGGCGGCGACGTCGACATCGACAATCAGGCATCGTGCCGTTCTAGGATGTGTATGATGGAATGCGAGGTGCCGCCTGCTGGATCAGTGGCATATATGTACTTAGCCCTTGTTCTTTCACCGGTCGGTGGATTTTCCACCGATTGGTGCTATTGTCTGTCTTGTACATGTCCTGGGAATGATCGATCGATCAGTCATGTGGGCTTGGTATCTTGCGTTCCATCCAATTCCCTACCCTATGATCGTGCTTGCGCTGCGGATTGTGGTTGGTGCGCGCGCGTGGTTCGTCGCCTCGTGGGGTTTCTGCCACAGTGGAAGGTCTTATTTAACACATACACTTGATATGAGCCCCTCCCTGGTTGGAACACTGTGATTGTTGATCCCTTTTGCTAGTAGCAAACATTTTTTTCTTTGTAAGTTCTTATGTGAGGATTACTAAACACCGTCAAATGTGATGCAATCCGGTAGTTTTGTTTTATGTGAGTTGTGATTGCATATATGCATTTGCTTATATGCGCATTAGATTGATTTATGCAAAAACTCATGGATAAGGCTTGTTGTATTCTAGGTTTAGTTATATATTATCGGCAAATAATTATCCTATGTTATGATTTTTTAATTTCTTATGACTTCCACTTTACAAAACACAAGTCAATCAAACCTATGCATCACCCGTTTAGGAGCGGTATATCTCATATTGATATATGAGATGTATCACTCCCGAATTGTCCATGCCTTTGGATAGCATAGCGATGGACGGCTAAGTGCGGTTTGTCGTGGATGTCGTATGATCCAAACGGAATTTCGGTCACATAACCCAAATGTTCTCCGATGCACAAGTATCAAGTATGCGTTCGGAGAACAGCGAGGTTATGTTGCTGAAATTTCATTTGGATTATACGACATCAACGACAAACCGCGCTTAGCCGTCCATCACTGGGTGGGTTTAGGACCTATATTTGCCTAGAACCCTATTAGGATGAAACCGCTAACCCATCTTCACCTTTATTTCTGTCATTCAGTATCACTTAACATGGCAAATGATCGTGCATGGATGTACGGTGGTTGAGATAAAGATATGAATCACACACAAGAATGGCAAACAAATACACAGGCTTTTCTGGATCATGTTTTCTTCCCAAGTCCTGTTGGTGGGGTGGAGAAGTGTCCTTGTGGCAAGTGTTGCCTCACTCGAGTGGAGAAGATTGTGATGACTGGCCACTTACGTAAATTTGGCTTCATGCCAAATTATTATACGTTGTATGAACATGGCGAGCCATGAAGAAGAGGGCCATCTGAACAAGATGAAGAGGCCGGTGTGGATGTGGATAGGCTTGATGAGATGGTTGAGAACTTGGGTCTGGAATTTGAGAATGCTCCGGAGGATCAAGAGGATCAACCAAACCCGGGAGTTGAGGAATTTAATAGGCTACTAGATGCTTCCGATAAGCCTTTGCACGAGCTTACTAAGGTTTCGGTGCTTTCATTTCTGACACGTCTTATGGCTATTAAATCAAAGTATGTCTTCTCCCAAGGTTGTTTCAACGAGATAGTTAACTTGATTTCTGACGTCCTTCCTGAAAACCATAAGATGCCAAAAGACATGTACTATTCAAAGAAGATGTTGGCTGGTCTACGGATGTCTTATGAGAAGATTGATGCGTGTGATAATAATTGTATGTTGTTCTGGAAGGGGAATGCAGATGAGAATTATTGTCTCATTTGTAAGAAGTCTAGATTTGAGGAAGTAAAGGATGAAGACAGAAACCTGGTGGTAACTTCAACTCCAATGAAGGTTCTTCGTTACTTTCCTCTCACTCTAAGGCTACAACGAATGTACCTATGTAAGTAGACTGCTCAACACATGCGGTGGCACAAGGAAGGCATTCGATATAAGTGAGATTTCATGGTCCATCCATCTAATAGTGATGCTTGGAAGGTATTGGACCGGTTTGACATAGAATTTGCCAATGAAACAAGAAATGTTCTTATTGGTTTGTCGACCGATGGATTTTCACCTTTCAACATGAGTGCATCGGTGTGCTCTTGTTGGCCCCATTTTCAATTCCGTACAATCTTCCACCTTCATTGTGCATGAAGGAGGAGTACGTGTTCTTATACCTTGTCATACCGGGGCCAAAAAATCCTGGAAAGCAGTTAAACATCTTTATGCAACCGTTGATCGAGGAGCTAAAACAGTTGTGTACAGGGGTCACCACCTATGACAAGAGTAGAAAACAGAATTTCAATATGTGTGCTCCTTACCTGTGGTCTATCCATGATTTCCCTGCATATGTTATGTTTTTAGGATGGAGCACACATGGCTGAATGTCGTGTCCGATATGCATGAATGATACTGATGCGTTCCGTTTGAAAAATGGAGGCAAGTTTTGTTCGAGGGCCATAGATGTGAACTGGAGGTTCGAGGGCCCTGGTAGGCGAGCAGGTTGCTCAAGACGATCGGACTAGGACTTGGGGTAGCAAAGATGGTGTGCAAAATGGACGACAACTGGTGAGTGGGACCAAGTCGCGACAGGAGGATTGGGAGGTGTCAGAAACTTTTATTTTCAATCATCATTGCGCCCGATGTGGGCCCAGGTGAGCATGCACAAGAATGGATTATGTGGGGCATATTCTTGTGTTTCGTGGGCTATATATGTGAAGAAATTTCAGCCATCCATGAGGCATCTAAAGGTGTTGGCAATTTCTCGCAATATATTGTGATACCCTAGAACTCATGGGCTATAAAAGAAGGGGAAGAGTGTCTCCCACTTCATTTGTGCCTCTTGTGCTGAGATTTGCGGTGTGTTTAGTGCACTCTTGAAGTGCTTTGCTCACCTAGTAGTGTGACTTTTAATCCCCCAGCATTAAAGCAACAAAATCATCTAAGTTCATACACATTGTTTTATCCTAATAAAATTATTAGGTGTCCCAAGTTTATTTAAAAATAAAAACTAAGGTAAATTTCATTTTTTATTAATATTTATGCTATAAACCCTAGTGTCAGGCTCATATAAGCTTAGTAAAACTACTAATTAGGACCTAGGTCGACCCTAGCCATCCCAGTTCGACCATAAGCCTGCTCTAGACCTTTCTAGAAGGTGTAGAAGTCGAGTCCTTGTCGAATTACACTTCGGGTGGGCCCGGACTTTCCTCTTTTACCTCAATACTATCTCAACCAAACTTCTAGCTGACCCAACCCTTTCCCACCTTTATAAATACCCCGAGGACCCTTCCCCTGCGGACCAAACCAAGTAGCCTCATAATCCGTGCCCTAGCCGCAAAAGACTAGTCTCCCAAAGCTTCCCCGAGGTATCTCTCTCCCTCCCCATTGCTCAAACCCTAGATTAGACTCCAGTACGTTCTAGAGCTCGTCGAGGCATATATGGATAATCTCTTTTGGTGAAGAATTGCATTGGTATTCCTCGCCGAAGCTTGAAGCCATCTACTTCACCAGCGAACCTCGCCGTCCGTGCCAACGGCATGAAAGCCGGAGCCAACCTCGAGCAACCACGCCACCCCCTTCCATCGCTGTCTCCTGCACGAGTCGTAGCTAGCCCCACGCCGCCAGCCAATCCGTTGCTACCACGACGCCTCCTGCCCAGGGATTACGAAACCACGATTAACCGGTCAAAAACCACGGTTAACCGGTGAACCGGTGCGGGCCGGTTTTTGGAAAACCGGTCGGCTAGGTTTGAATTAAATTCAAATTAAGTTCAAATTTAAAAATTTGTAAAAAATTCTTAAAAAATTCCATAAAATAGTAAATGTTATTATATGACTATTGGCTGAAACAGAATTTGAAAATTCAAAATTTTTATGTGTTTTTCGCTTGATATGAATAAAAATAAATAAATAAAGGAAGAATAGTCCCATATATGCGAATATGCCATATATATGCCCTGTCCTGCGTACCCGTGACCGACACTTTCCCCATAGTCCCAGACCGAGCGCCCAGCGAGCCTCCCCACTCCCCCAGCTCCTCTGCTCTTCTCCCATCCCGAGCGCCGCCAGCCGCACGGTTTGCCGAGGAAACCGAGCGGTTAGCTGGAGAAACCGAGCGGCTAATCGTTGGATTCATCTATTTTAATTGTACTATTGTAGTATTTCAAACGCTAATGTATTCATACAAGTATACAACATGAAATAGTACATGCGTCACAAGTTCGCAATAGTGCCTAAAATCGCAGCGGAGCAGTGTAAAAAACTAGGAATCGCCGATTAATCGCCGATTAATCCCGATTTCTGGAACCTTGACTACGGGGGTTATGGCAGTGGTGTAGGCGGTTGGCAAGAGCAGGGGCACCACTACGGGGGCACCACTACTGCGGCGAATGTTCTCGCGATTGAGCTCACAAAGGGAAACTTGACCTAATGATGCCTCAACCACGGTTCCGCCAAGAATTGACAGAGGCAGGTTCTCAGTCTCACAGGAAGGCAAAAAGGAAAAACGTTTGCTTGGCATGGGTGGGCCATATGGTTTCACGCATACGGCATTCCTGGGAGGAAAGCCGATAATCCTTACTTTGTCGCTGCCGTAAGGGAGACACAAAGATTAGGTAAAAAATTTAAAGTTGTTTTTTCTTACTTTATGTACTACTTTGTTGCCAACTAATCATATTATGCCATATGTTGCTTTTGTAGGAGAGGCGGTGCAATCACCGTCTAGTCGTGATATTGATGGAATATATTTAGACGACGAGGAGACAGAGATTAAAAGAGAGATGGAGGTGTGGAAAACAGATTGGGGTCACTATGGAGTGACTATAATGTGTCATTCTTGGACGGGGCCTGCTGGTATGACTGTATGAGTATCATAAACTTCATGGTGTACTGCAACGGTACAACTTACTTCTTTAAATCAGTAGATGCAACGAACCAGACGCAGGACACTAAATTCCTCGTCGAGGTACACTTCGTCTTATTTGTTGTTGTTTTACGTTCTATTACCGTCTATTTGTTGTTGTTTTACGAACCAGCTGTTGTTGTTTTTCATGCAGACAATACATAAGGTGGTGAAAGAGGTAGGGGTGGAGAATGTTGTCCAGATTGTTACGGACAACGGTGCCAACTATAAGGCAGCGTGTTTGAAACTAAGTAAGAAATACATGTCAATCGTTTGGCAGCCCTGTTTGGCTCACACTATCAATTTGATGCTCAAGGATATCGAAGAATTCCCAAAAAATAAAGCAATCATTGATAGTGCAAAGAGGATATGCCGATGGCTATATAACTCTAGAAAGCTTCATGCTATGATGAAACAAGCCATTCGCGGAGAGTTAGCGAAGTGGAACGCAACTAGATTTGGCACTAACTACACTTTCTTAGCAAGCTTTTTAAAGTATAAGAGTGCCTTCATGAGGTGGATGGCAAATGCAGAGTTACAAGCTACCTCTTACTGCCAGTCTGTGGACGGACAATATACACATCAAAATTTGTCCGATCTACGTTGGTGGGCTAGAGTTAAAGAGTGCTGTGATTCAGTGGAATACTTGCATACTTTTCTTCGTATGACCGACCAAGACAAGATTCCAACCATATGCAACGTGCTACCAATGTACCACGATGTCCGTGGATGGATGTACAGAGACATCCAAGAGCCCGATCGTACCCACTACTTAACGGTCCTTGACACCAGGTTTGAAGATGTGGCATACAACACTTATATTGGGGCAGGTTAGTACTAAATTGTTTTATTGAATTGTTTTATTGAGTTGTTTTATTGCATTGTTTAAGTGAATTGTGTATTTTGTGTATTTTTTCCATGCAGCTGCGGCTTTGAGCCCATCCCTCCACTATAGTAGAGGCACTACTGACACCATGCTAGCAGATCTGCGATGGGCATTTGATAGAATGACAGACAGTGTTACCGCTGCCCAAGCATTGGTGGAAGCAGATGTGTGGAGGAGAAAGGGTGTTTCCTTCGCTGGGCAGACTGCATATCAAATGGCAATACATAAAAAAACTAACCCAGGTAATTATGATTTGCGATCTACCATGATACAATAGTGGTGGAGCAGACTGTTTATCAATGTATGTTGTTACGTGTAGGCCAATGTTGAAGCATGTTTGGCACGGACACGCCAACGCTTCAAATGCTTGCCAAAAAGATTGTGAGCTAGTGCTCGGCCTCTAGTGGATGTGAGAGAAATTGGAGCACCTTCGCCTTCATTCACACCAGGCCCCGTAACAAACTTGGATATAACAAGCTGCACAAGCTTGTTTTTGTTTGTTACAACTCAAGGCTACGTCTTGAGCGGGTCAAAACTTAGACGAGGGACGAACAGCGGGTCAAAACTCAGACAAGGGATGTAGAATATGACCCTGCAGACCAACTCTTGCATCTTTCAATTACAGGCGCGAACAGCCCAATGTTCGATTGGTTGGAGAATGGAATGTACGGACATATGTCAAATTATTCTAATATAAATTCTAGCATAGCCCAATCTAATTTGCATGGTATGTTTGTTATTTTTGTTGTAGGTAAAATTCCACTCCAGTTTTAGATGAGGACAGCACTGACACTGACAACTCACTGCCATCAACATTTGTCGTAAACCTAGAAGACCCCGGCACTATCCAGGAAAAGACCGGGGGGAAAGCATAGATGACTGGGCTGAGCAGAATGTGGGAGACACTCACATTGGTAAGAGAAAAACTCGCTTGCCTCCTCCTATCAAGCGTTTATCGAAGAGGGCGAAGGGGAAGAGGCTGTCCACAAAAAATGATAATGAAGAGGATAGTGATGCAAGCGAGAAAGAAATTGCAAAAAGTCCCACGTACCAAGAATCAAACGACAGTTTATCCTCAGATGATGGGGAGGATGACGGGGATGGCGATGATGAGGGCAGTGATGGTGAGGGTGGGGGTGGCGCTGATGACGGGGGTGATGACGAGGGCGGTGACGAGGGTGGGGGTGGCTTCCAACCTGTGACCAAATTCTACCCACAAGGTTTACACCTTACCTCCCAGGGAGCCACTAGGCCCAGGTCATCCACGTCTAGAAAGGGCAAGCAAGACAACCCGCAAGACCAGGAGTGCTTAAGCTCTACGAGTGGTACTTATACGGGTTATAATTTTTGTCCTCCCCCATATCCTCAACCAATTAATCCACATTTGAGGAAGGTATATGAATGGGAAATGCCAGATTATTATGCAACTCTATGTCAAAGTTGGCAAGCCAATGCCTGGACCACAGGAATAATTTGGGAAGAATTTAAAATAGACTTAATGAACAACCATGGTCTAATAGTCTTGTCTACAGAGGAGTACTGCAAGGCATACTCTGAATCTGGACTTCAATATTATAGATATTAGATAAAACTTACAATGGTAATATTCTGTTCCCGTTGTATAGTTACATATATTCCTTTATAACATGCATGTGTAATTTTTTTATGTCTCATTTGTAGGTGCTGGCGTGCCACTGCCTCCCTTTATTCATCGTTCCTGATTAATACGCTTGAGGTAAGCTTTTGGTAAAAAGTTCAGCGGTATGACATCTTGAGTTGTGAACTAGTATCCAATAATAAGATGGTGGATATATAATATATGTTATGAAATATGTAAATTATGTTTCTTTGTCTGCTGAGTGGATGACCAAATTATAGGGGAGATGCTGTCGAAATTTTGTAGAAATAAAGGACTTAGTAGCAATTCTTCTATTTTTTCTATAATTTTTGTATGTCCCTAGTGCCAAATTAGTGCTAAATTGACATTTGTATGTCCCTACAATTTTTCCGACAGTAAAATTAGTTCCAAATTATATACAAATTGACATTTGTATGTCCCTATAATTTTTCCTATTTTTAAATTGATTTTTCAATTTTTCTCTAATTTTTCTATTTTCAGCTAAACCAGACCGGTTAGCCGAGCTAACCGGTCGGCTAACCGGTAAAACCGGTGGGTTAACCGGCCGGGCCGTTTTTTGAATATGAATTTGAATCTGGCCGGTTTTCCAACGAAATTACCGGTTAACCGCGAAAACCGGTCGGTTAGCCGAGCCGGACCTCCCCCGGTTTTTGCTATCGGCTTGGTTATGTAATCCCTGCTCCTGCCTACCACCGCTCCCGCGCGCACGCCCACACCAGCTAACAGCCGCAACGCGCCGGCCAACCTGTTCCCCCCGCATATCCATCGCACCCGCCTGCCGTAGCTCGCTGCTTTCAACCAAGACTAGGAGGGTCTAGGAGAAGGTGCGCATGCTTGGAATTATTAGCATAGCGTGAATCTTGAATTTAAAATCCAATTTGAGTTTTGAAATGAAAATTTGGATAATTTGAATTTTGTTTGAATTTCAAGTTCAAAATTTGATTCTAATTTGAATTCAATTAAAATTTCAAATGTTAGATGTAGCATGAATTTAAAATTATATTTCAATTCACAAATCATGTTCAATTCAATTAAAATTTCAAATGTTAGATGTAGTTTGAATTTAAAATAGATTTCAATTCAAAAACCAATTTGAATGTTGTAGTCAAAATTATGTTTGAATGTTGAACTTTAAATTAAATGCGATTTGAACCATCCAAAATAAAGTCATACGTAAGGTTGAATTTTCTCAAAATATAAATGTTATTTGATGATACTTGAAAACTCAAATCATCCAACATGATACGAGAACCAAACAAAATATTGTACGGTCCCGTTCAACCATTCAAATATTCGGCTTGAGTCATATCATACAGAACCATCCCATTCAACCTATATTATCTCATACAGGTTCAACCTTGTACAGGCAATTAAACACCCTAAATTCATGGGTCCTAGATCCTGACTCCTGTGGCTTTGCTCTATGCCGCTATTATCATGAGCCAAGCCTTCTTATGTCGACTATAAGACCTTCGAGCATAATTTATCTTTAATGTGGTGTGGCCCCGACCTGTTGAAGTTGCGCAGTGACGATGACTACAAAGTAGCTAGCGGGACGCAATGAAGCAGCCGTGGCCAAGCGATGGCGATCTTGTGCATTGCAGCGACGGTTCTCCTTCCCGGTACCCCGTGCACCCCTCGATCTGGCGTAACGATGCGACCCATTCCCCCTCACTTGATTTGGAGCCCTTCTAGGTTGGCGCAATGACGGCAATAGCATAGCAGCATAACAATGACAACGCAACATGGCACCACGACAACGGGCAACCACACAGCGACCATCCACCATCATGGATTTATGGTGCGGTGGCTTGCTATGTCACGGCTTTGGCGTGGTTGGTGTCATGACATTGATCGATGTTGATGCTATGTTGATGTTTCATAGGTTCTTATTCCCTTTCAATCGTTAATCCCTTAATTGATCGTCGTTGCCATGGTCTAGTCACTACCGTCGGATCTCATGGCATGCGACCTTCCCTCTCGACCCACCCTCACCACTAGAGATGTCATGGTTCTCTTGATCGATGCCCGGTGATCACGAGAAGGAACAAACTAACTATGAGCCTAACGAGGAGGAGCCGGAAAGCGCCTATCCCGAGTCCTGGCAAGGGACAAGGATGTGGCAGGCCATACTGCCATGATCGTCCACGGATGGATGCAGCCAGAGGATGAGTGTGGATGGATGCGAGGGTTTGATGGCGAGAAAACTGATACTACGCCGTTCCCTAAAGTTGACTTTATTAAAATGTTACTCCTACTCCTCAACTCCATCTCTTGTTTCTTTGCCATTTTGGACGTTTTAAAATTGTTTTTTTGGTAATTCTCCGTTCGTAGAAGTGACAAATGACATTGATGCTGCCATCTTCTTCATTCCTATCTTCTTCTTATTCACTCCAACGAGCTGCTCTGGCCTCCCGCACATGTCATCGTCGGCAGATATGCTAGCAGCGTTGGTGCGCCGTTTGCTTTCCCGGTGAGGTGATGAGGTGATCGGCCTCCTCTTCCCCTCTTCACCACCACATTGGGCTGACCGCCGATGCATGCCCTGAGGGATTCAGAAGCATCAGGCATGCTTCGGCCATGAGCTCCGATGCTTGTGACCGGTAGCATCGTGTGCTGAGTGATTCAGCCCCTCAGTTCTCGGGGGCGACGCAGCAAGGTTGGAACGCTCTGCGAACAAGGTCGGAGGGAGGAAGGAGAGGAAGAAAAGGTGGAGCCCATGCCGGAGTGATTGGGCGAGGTAGGAACAAGGCGAGGATACATGAGTCATTTCATGCACTTGGTCAAGTGGAAAAAGGTCTTAAATGATTTAATTTCCCAAAATGGAGAAGTGTCCAGATATATAGCATCAAAGTGGCATTTTAACAAATCCCATATACCGAGTGGTATTTTTATCAAGCCCATTTTAGAGAGTAGTGTAACCCAATTTTCTCTCCAACAATGGGGACACATTTTTTTTGGACAATGGAAGCTTTATTGATCTTAGACAATTACATCAAGAAGATATAATCACACTAAAACCACTTCCGCCTCTGCATAGCTAGGATGCACACGGCCTAAAATTATTAAAGAAAAAAAACGACATGACAACAAATATCATGCCGAAGCAAACTACACCACAACATAGTCTTCAAAATCCTGCCCCATCATAGCAACACTTAGATCGCGAGAGGGTCCTCCAAAAGCAACGCCTCCAAGAAGGAAATGACACGCAAGCGTGCCACCGCTGCCATGATCCAACCAGCAAAGGCCAGAGCATAGGTTTTCACCTTGTAGAGAAATTCATCGAACTCCAGACAATGCCTTCAACAAGGGGAGACAAACATTGCCATCATTGCCAGATACAACCAACTAAGGCCAGATCTAGGGATTTCTCCCCGGAGTTGACGAACTGGTACCAAAAAGCACCACCCAAACGAAGACCCTAGTGCTACCTCCCCCAACCAAAAAGCACCACCCAAACGAAGTCCCCAGTGCTACCTCCCCCAACTTTCCAAGCCAGTTGCCGCCATACCTCCCAAGCTTGGCCAATTGCAAACAGCCACGAACACCACGACAAGCATACCATCTTCAGTCACACACCCACAACAACAGTGTCGCGAAATAGCCACCAAGCACACGTCCAAAATCCGCAGGATCAAACTGAAGACGGGATGAGTCACACATGTAAGTGATTCTGTGAGTCGATACCAAGGTGACTCAGGTCTGTGGTTCGGTATGGAAGCCACTGCAAAAGATAAAGACGCCATTACGAGAAGTAGCCGCTCAGCCATCCAAGATCAGCACCGACGATGAACCGCCAACATCGGCCAAATCAGAATGAAAACACCTAACTACCGCTATCCTCCCCCCACAGCCACCAACTCCGAGAATCCGTCAGAGCCGTCGAAGCCGAAGAGAAGGACGCCGACCGCCCAGCAGCAAACACAAGGCCAGCGACCACAAAACGCCCGCCACCGGAGCCGCTAGCCGACGCAAACGGCCGCCGCCGGCCCCCGCCAACCTGACTTGATTGCACGAGAGGAGGGGGAACAAGGGCAGGGGAGAAGGGGGAGGCCCCCGCCACCCAGTGCCCCAAGCCCCAGGACGGCCGCCCGGCCAGACGCTGGGGCAGCCAGCGCCACTAGCCCGTCGGCAGCCGCCTCCGCCCGAGCAGAAGAAAGAGGGCAGGAGAGGTAGAGGTGGAGGAGAGGACTCCTCACCCACCACCCACGCCCTTCGGCTGCCACCGACGCCGCCGCCGGCGGCCTCCTCAGCACTTGCTGCGACTTGCTATATTCATTCTTCCGGAAGATCTGATCTTACCGGATGCGATGGTACATTCCTCACTACCAAGAATCCAATCCCTCCTTGATGACATTTAGCCTCAAGGAGATGATTCATCTCACTTAAGACTGGGTACTCTGCTCGGACAGACGTGTTTCCCTGTTCGATGCAACAGAGTTGCTCGGTACTGATCGGGTTTGTTCGATCCCGGACAAGTCCTGTTCGGTTGAACCATAACCTGTTCGGTCGCTTGTTATACCTCCTTATAGCAGCAAGACTACCCTCTTCGTGACTTGGAGTCTCTAGAGGAAGACCCCACTCTAGTGAGTCCCTCCACTTGAGTCTCGGGGGCTAGCTGTCGGAGATAAAATCACGGCCCATTACCATGGCCCACTCCCTGACAGCTTAATCGAACAACCTCTTAGGGCCTGGTTCCCTAGAGGGCTCCATCAGACCCATGTGCATCATGCCGAACAGCGTCCTAGCTAGCACGGTGCGTAACGGCCTAGGATTCCTGTTTGAGTCCGACTCGAACAGAGTTCTGCACGGCTACGTGAAGACCCGAACGTGGTTTCCCGGATTGGAATAGATGTCTTGATCCCCAAGACTTGGAGTTTACCTTATCTACCTCGGGATGTATTTGGCATGTATGAGTTAGTTACGATCTCGTAGTTAGCCCGGCCCGATTATCCCTCGGTAGGTCGGTTGCTCGACACTATATAAACAGAGCCCCTACGGCGTGTAGAGGGGCCAAGCACCATTGTATTGACGCATATTGCTCGCCGAGACCTGTTAATCTCATCGAGTTCCACCCTGTAATCCTCTTTGATATAAAGAAAGGCTGGACGTAGGGCTATTATCTCTTCGAGAGGTCTGAAGCAGGATAAAAACCCTGTGTCTCCCTGTTCGTCGTTGATGGCTGTTCGCATTGCTCGGCAGGTCTTCTATCTCCCTTTTTCAAGAACCTTGGTTGACTTGAGATCGATATCTCAACCGTCGACAAAAACCATCATGGCGATGGGACGGAAGAGGGTGCGGCGCTTCCCGGCAGAAGCGCGTGATGTTTCGGCTCTGTGAGAACGGCGCGAAAACCCTTCGCCTTCCCTAAGATGGGCTTGGGCCAAATAAGCAAAAGGCAACCTCTTAACACGTTTTCTTAACAGCGCGCTGCTAACGGGGATGACAAGTTAACATCGAGCCTAATTCGGAATCGGTACACCCTTGAGGGCAAATGACTGGAAGAGCTAAATTGAGAAATATTTCACCGTATACCCCATGTTGGGTTAGTAGCCGACTTTGCATGTTCAAGGTTGGGTGTTGGTGAAATTTGGGCACTGTTTCGAAGGTATGCAAATACTTCTCGGCTAAACTATATCCAATCAGTACGTATTTAGGTAGGCCGACAGCTGATTCCTTCTCTGGTTCAGACAGGTACCACTCGGCTGAAAGACGTGCCCCATGTTGGGCCAAGTGCTGGTTCTTGTTAGACAAGGCCGGACGTCTGATGCCCTGCATTCTTAAAATGCATAACTCATAGCATGCCGTGAGACGGAAGCTATGGTTGCGTGGCTTAAGACACGCTCCATGATGAGCCGGTCACTGCTCTCGCAATGCGAGAGTGGATGTCAAGTAGCTGAATTTGCCCGTTGATGTAACGTGCCAAATAGGTCCAAAGGCTGGATTTTCGGTACTACCGAGCCAGGCGTTGCTTTTAACACCAAGGACTTAAGATTTCTTGAGTTCTTTACAATCTCTTTTCAGATTACAGAAGATACTGACGAGATCAGTTGGCCGGACATCTGATTTGATCGTAAAGCACTTGGAGGCTACTGTGGACTACATGGGCCCCGTGTATCCTCTAGAAGGCCCATGAGGAGGTAGATAGGGGGCTGCTCAAGCCGGCTGGATCGGGATAAAGACCACTCGGGTTACGCAAGACTTGATCACCAAGGATACTCCTGAGGATATAGTCGAGCTCCTTGTAATTAGGAGATTCATACTAGCATATCATGCATCAGTATAACCGAATTTGGTACCATGTATTGGATAGAACCATGTAACCCCATCTCCCTTGCACTATATAAAGGGAAAGGTAAGAGGCATAGAACATATTATCATCTTCATCATCACAATACGCATCCCACATCGGATAGCTACATCTGCGAATTCACGCAAAAACATAATCCCAGAGCACAGGACTAAGGTATTGCCTCCGTGTTGAGAGCCCGAACTTGCATAATTTCCTGTCTTGTGTTACCATCTGGCTTGGTTCTTGTGCGTATCCACGTAAAAAATTCATTCCCGACGGTGACCACCGATTAGCCACCAGTCGACACCCATATTTTTCCCAACTTAGTTTCAAATTTTTATTTAACAAAAATTCATTTCAATCCACTTTCTACATAAGAAAGTACTCTAGAAGTTTACTATTTACTTAATCAGAGAAAACCCATGAAGGAATACTTAGGATAATAATTTTATAAGGTTTGTAATAGGCTCTAATATTTGTGACGCTTAAATATGTGTTTGCGGGCGTGCCAATACATTTATTAAAAACACAGAAAAGAAAAGGACAAGAACGTTGATATTTCATTACTCCAACAAAACACAAGTTCTTGTCGACATTGCGTTCCGTAGCCATGCTGGTTGACCATCTATGTTGACCATTGTGATGTTCAGGATTCGAGGGCCAGGCTACCAAATTAATTATATCCGAGCGTGGATACGCGGAACACCTCCGATTAATCCGTGAGGCTGTCTTCTTCTTCTTATTCTTGTCTTATGCTTGACCATGATGGGGTGGATGTAGGGTGTTGTTGGCGATGGCAGAATAATGCATGGGATCACACGGCCCACGCAGTGCCTAGCACAGCCGTTGTATGGCTATGCCTGCCCGTGTCACTTGAATTTGTATTTTCAGGCGCCACGCCGATGTAGTTGTACTTGGGAGACGCACGGCTTGCACTTGACTTGGAGTCGGAGTAGACAACTTATTGGCATCATCGAAGATATTCCGACGTGTCCGGGGTTGGATGTAGACTTGAACGGTCTTGATCACCATTGTCCTGTTATTTATTGGAGCAGGGTGTATGTCGGTACCGTGGAATTGGGATCTCCATGATATCTCTGGCCTTCAGGGTCTTGTTCACCTTCGGGCTTTTCCTCCTTAACGGAAAGTTCGTCGTTAGGAGGTATGTCAGCACCATGGAATTGCGATTTCCACGATACCATTAGCCTTTTGGAATCTTGTTCATCTTCGGGGAGAAGTTTGACAGAACGGGACGGAATCCCGTTGATCGCCGTGACGGACGATCTCGTCGACCGTTAACGGGGCCGCTGGAGAAAATCATCAGACGGCTCTCGTGGTCGTTAATGGAGTCACTGGTAGTCGATCCTTGATTTCCTCGAGCAGAATGTGATTCCGCCAAAGAAAATTCCATGAACGGAGCTCGAAGACGATTCATCCTAGTGAAATGCGATTCCGTTAGGGAAAAATCATCATTTTATGTGTTGTCGTTCAGGCTACATCGTTTTTGGCCGAGGAAGGATTTCCCTTAGCGGAATTCGATTCCGCTAAGGCTACATCGTTGTTGGCCGCATCTCTTCTCTTCATAAAGATGACGGTGCACAACACCACGCAGGGCACCGACCGTCGTGTGCTCCGAGCTCGGTTCTTGAGAAGTGGTTCAATTATCATGTGTATTGGCATCTGCAGCCTTCGGTCACAGCTTTTTCAGCCATGCTACATCAAGGCCATTAGTTTGTCCTGATACATCGCTTCACTCGGACTCCCGCTAGTGTTTGGAAAAGTCACCGCCGCCTACAGACGAGTACAGCATCGGGGACTTAATTCCCGACTCGGATACGGCGAGATCCTGATGGAGAACGAATCTCAGATGGTGACCGTCATTAGCAACAAATCACTCGGAATCAACGATCATGACGTCCATCGTGCGACGCCGGCTTCATCAACCACGAGGCGAACATGAGAAGAAGATGCGATCTGTTCTCATTCAGAATCTGAACGGAACTTGCGTTGCGATTTCCCGTTGACTCAAAAAGAGTTTTGGGTGATATAAAATGCGTTGGAAAGCTTATCTCGTTATCTTTCCAACGAATCCAATAACGCCTAAATACGAGTTTAGATGCGACCGTGGCGCCTGTTTGAAGACAGACTGCGCGGAGAGGTCGCTAATTCCGGCGAGGTCGTAAAGCTCGTCGATGCCAGCCATGTCGTGAGAATTGATCGTGGCACATCTCTTGGAACGTTGAAAACCAGCGAGAAATTTCATCGACTTTCATTAAGCTACACCAACCGTATGGAGATCATTTACGACTACGGCCGACTTCGCCGACCACGGCCGAAACCTTGGCATGCGTGTGCCGTTCGACGCCGACCATGGCATGTGCTGCTCGGTGTTAATCGAGACTTGAACGACTACTTCCGTTGAATCGGCTACACACCTACGCTTCTAAGTGTTTAGTTTGGCTGTACGCCATCGCGCGCCACGAGCGCCCAGTACGGTTACATATGTACTCATCCAAATCTATAGTGTGGCGACACGCCACTCTGCTACACGCCTACGCTTACAAGTCTACTGCTCGGCGACACGCTACTTGGCTATGCGCCTACGCCTGCGCCACGAGCGCCCAACTATTCCGCTCGACTGTACGCCATCGTGCGCCACGAGTGCCCGGTACGACTACATGCCTACGACTCCAAGTCTACGGCTCGGCGACAAGCTACTCAGTTACATGCCTACGCCCGCGCTATGAGTGCCCAAGTCTTCAGTTCGGTTATACGCCATCGCGTGCCACGGGCGCCTAGTACGACTACACACTTATGGCTCCAAGTCTACGCCTCGGCGACAAGCTACTCGGCTACACGCCTACGCCCGTGCTATAAGCGTCCAAGTCTTCAGCTCGGCTGTACGCCATCGCGCGCCACGAGCGCTCGGTACGGCTACACGCCTACAGCTCCAAGTTTAAGGCTCAACGACACGCTACTCGGCTACGCGCCTACGCCCGCGCTGTGAGCGCCGAAGTATTCAGCTTGGCTGTACGCAATTGCGTGCCACGAGTGCCTAGCACTGCTATATGCCTATGCCACCAAGTGTACGGCTTGGCGACACACTACTCGGCAACATGCCTAAGCCCGCGCCACGAGCGCCCAAGTCTTCAGCTCGGCTGTATGCCATCTGCGCCATGAGCGCCCGGTATGGCAACATGCCTACGATTTCAAGTCTTCGGTTCAGCTGTACGCCATCGCGCGCCACGAGCTCCCGGTACAGCTACACGCCTATGGCTCGACGACACGTTGCTCGGCTGTACGCCATCGCTCGCCACAAGCGCCCGGTACGGCTACACGCCTACGCCTACAAGTCTACGGCTCGGCGATAAGCTACTCGGCTACACGCCTATACCCGCGCCACGAGCGCCGAAGTCTTCAACTTGGTTGTACGCCTACACCAGAGCTAAGGGTTCATGGGTTTTTACCTCATTAAGTACCTTCTACGACCCCGTCTACGAGTGAGAAGAATCTGAGCAATAAGGAACAACTATATCTAGGCGAGCGCCTAGCATGGCTACTCACTTACGCTAGCGCCTCAATCGTCCAGATCTGGAGCTCGTCGAGACGGTCAAGATGGATATATGGATCGTTCAATTTGGCCAAGAAACAAGGTAAGTACACAAAACCTTCTCTCATCAAGTGGCTTGGTGAATATATCGGCTAATTGAGCTTCGATTCTCACATATGTAATATCAATATCGTCTTTGGTAGAGTGATCTCTTAAGAAATGATAGCAAATATCAATATGTTTGGTTCGGGAATGTTGTACGGGATTATTGGCTATTTTGATGGCACTCTCATTGTCGCACATAAGTGGTATTTGGCTTAGGTTTAAACCTCTCTCAAAGTTTGTCGCATCCATAAAAGTTGGGCACAACAACTTTCCGCCGCTATGTACTCGGCTTCGACGGTAGAAAGGGCTACGGAATTTTGCTTCTTGGAAGTCCAAGAAATTAGAGACTTACCCAAGAATTGGCAAGTCCCCAAAGTGCTCTTCCTATCTACCTTGCAACCGGCATAATCCGCATCCGAATAGCCGACAAGATCAAAAGATTATCCTTTTGGATACTAAAGCCCTAGGTTGAGAGTGTAAACTAAATATCTCAAGATTCTTTTAACGGCCACTAAGTGACTCCATAGGAGCGGCTTGAAACCTTGCACACATGCACACGCTAAGCATAATGTCCGGCCTAGATGCACAAAGATAAAGAAGGGAGCCTATCATAGATCGATATACCTTTTGGTCGACGGCTTTACCTTTTTCATCCACATCCAAATGACCATTTGATTGCATTGGAGTTTTGATCGGTTTTGCATTCTCCAAATCGAATTTCTTGAGCATGTCTTTAATGTATTTGGATTGACAAATGAAGGTCCCTTCCTTTAGTTGCTTGATTTGAAATCCGAGGAAGAAGGTTTACTCCCCCCATCATTGACATCTCAAACCTCTTGGTCATTATCCTAATAAACACCTCACAAAACTGTTTGTTAGTAGAACCAAAGATAATGTCATCGACATAAATTTGGCACACGAAAAAATCATCATCTACATACTTAGTGAAGTGAGTAGCATCGGACTTTCCGATAGAGAAACCTTTCTTTAACAAGAAATCTCTAAGACACTCGTACCACGCTCGAGGAGCTTGCCTCAAGCTATATAGTGCCTTGTGGAGTTGATAGACGTGGTTTGGATGCTTCGGGTCCTCGAAACCGAGGGGTTGTTCAACAAATACCAACTCGGAGATTGGTCCATTCAAAAACACGCTCTTCACGTCCATTTGATAAAGCTTGAAATCATGGTGAGTAGCATATGCAAGTAAAATACGAATGGATTCCAATCTAGCTACGGGGGCATAGGTCTCACCAAAGTTCAAACCTTCTATTTGAGTGAACCCTTGGGCAACTAATTTTTCTTTATTGCTCGTCACGATCCCATTTTCATCTTGCTTGTTTCTAAAAACCCATTTGGTTCCAATCACATTTTGTTTTGGTCTTTCGACCAAAGTCCACACTTCGTTTCTTGTAAGTTGTTTAACTCCTCTTCCATCGCCATTATCCAATCCGGATCACTCAAAACTTTCTCAAACTTCACGGGCTCAACAAAGAAAACAAACGAGTAAAATTCACAAAAATTAGCGACTCAGGATCTAGTTGATACTCCTTTATTTATATCCCCGAGGATATTGTCAACCGGATGATCCCTTTGAATAATTTGATGGATCCATGGATGAGGCGTGGCTTGGATTGGTTCTTCATTTGATTGTTCATCCTCTCCTACTTGTTGATCCACCACGTGATCTTGAGTAGAAGTAGGTGGCTCTACTCTTAGCGATAAGTCCTCGTCGTCTTGATCATTTGCTCTTTCTTGAGGCTTGATCTCTCCAATGGCCATCTTCTTAATTACTTCACTAGGATTTTCTTCTCCTACAAGGATCAACTTGCTCCGCTTGTGAGCCGTTAGTCTCATCAAACGTCACGTCTCTCGCTATTTCAACTACACCGGAGGCATTGTTGAAAACACGATAAGCGTAAGCGTTTGAGCCATAACCTAAAGAAATCCTTCATCGATCTTAGGAGCGAACTTAGAGGATCTTACCTTCTTGTTAAGGATGAAGCACTTGCTACCAAAGACTCTAAAATAGAATACATTTGATTTCTTACCCATGAGTAGCTCGTACGGTGTCTTCTTCAAAAGCTTATGTAGATAGAGCCGATTAGTTGAGTGGCAAGCGGTGTTGACGGCTTGCCCAAAAGACGTCGGAAACCTTGTACTCATCCAACATCGTCCTAGCCATCTCAATGAGCGTGCGATTCTTCCGTTCAACCACATCGTTTTGTTGAGGTGAATAAGGGGTGGAGACCTCATGCTTCACTCCTTCATCAAGGCACTCTTCTACGCCGGTATTTTTGAATTCCGTACTGTTGTCGCTTCTAATCTTCTTGATCTTCAACTCAAATTCGTTTTGAGCTCTTCTCATGAATTTCTTGAGGGTTTCTTGAGCTTCAAGCTTATTATGCAAAAAGAACACCCAAGTGAAGCGGGAAAATCATCTACAATAACTAAGCCATACTTATTACCTCTAATGCTTATGTAGGCAATTGGTCCAAAAAGGTCCATATGCAACATCTCCAACTTCCTAGATGTTGTCATCATATTTTTAGTCGGATGATGCGCTCCCACTTGCTTCCCGGCTTGGCACGCGCTACAAATTCTATCTTTCTCAAAAGATACATTCGTTAGTCCCAAAATGTGTTCGCCCGTTAGAAGCTTTTGAAGATTCTTCATGCCAACATGGGCTAGTCGGCGATGCAAAAGCCAACCCATGCTAGACTTAGCCATCAATCATGTTTCAAGTTGGGCTCTATCCGAGGTAAAATCCACGAGGTAGAGCTTTTTCTTTAAAACACCCTTCAAGGTTAGAGAATTGTCCTCTCTTCTAACGACCGTGAGACCCTCACTAGAGAAGATACAATTTAAGCCCATCTCACATAATTGAGAAATGGACAAAAGATTGTATTCAAGAGATTTTACAAGCAATACATTTGAGAGAGTAAATTCTTTAGAGATTTTTACCTTTCCAAGGTCAATTTCCTTTCTCTTGCCATTGTCTCCAAAAACAATGTTCTCATAAGACGAGCCATTTACATCAAAGGAGGTGAAGATGGAGGCTTCTCCGGTCATATGATTCGTGCAACCACTATCTAACACCCATGTATTTCCACCGGAGCGGTAAGACTACAAAACAAATTATACTTTTACTTTAGGTACCCAAACTTTCTTGGGTCCTCTCAAATTAGTTACTAGTGTTTTTGGCACCCAAATGGACTTAGGGGTGCGAATGTTCTTGGTCTTAGTCCCAACAAAATGAGCAATACCCTACCAAGATTAGTTCTTCTAAGCACATAAGATGAATTGAAAGTAGTATGAGATGCATGAGCAAGAGATTCGTTAGCATGCACAAAATTGATAGGCCTAGTAACCGGGGCTACCACAATGTGGCCCTTTTCGCCCTTGTTCTTCTTGGGAGGGGTATAACCAAGTCCTTCCTTGTAGTTTCCCCTTTTTCGGACATGATAGTCAACCAACTCTTTACTACCTTTGTACGACTTTTGAAGCCCATCTTCAAGGAGCCCCTTTAGTTTCTCATTTTCATGGACTAAATCTTGCATAGTTTAAAAGTTAGTGGCACAAACTTCAATATCAATGTTTAAGCACTTTGGGCATCCACTAATGTTTGAAGCTATTGATGGACCTGAAACATTGTTTGAGGTGGAAATGGTACTCTTCGAAAGATCATCAAACTTCACTACAAGAGACTCATAGGTTTGTTTGACCTCACTAAGTTCCTCTACGAGTAAAGCATTGGTGATCTCAAGATGAGCAATTTTGGATTTGGCTAATTCTAAAGCTTTAGCCAACTCCGCATTACTCTCCCTCTCACTAGCTAAAGTTTTCTTAAGGTCAAGGTTTCTTTCTTTCTCAAGGATAAGCAAGTTCTCTTGACGCTCAAGACTCATCTATTGCCTTTCAATAGTTTCAAGCATCATTTTTACATTAGACATGCTTATATCATTGAAAGAACTAATCTTAAAGTCATCACAATCACTTTCACTATCACTAGAGTCAATAATGCTATTGAGTGAGGACTTTGAGATTACCTTACTACCTTTGGCCACAAGGCACGTAGGACCATCATCGTCATCGCTCATGTCACCAAATAGCGTCTTGCTCTTGGGAGTGGAAGTAATAGCAATTGTAGCCACTCCTTTATTCTCCGACTCGGACTCGGAGCTCGATTCACCGGAGGTCCATTCTTGTCCAATGTGAGCT
Source organism: Raddia distichophylla (assembly GCA_005191435.1). NCBI lineage: Eukaryota > Viridiplantae > Streptophyta > Magnoliopsida > Poales > Poaceae > Raddia > Raddia distichophylla. The sequence goes on along the minus strand of SPJY01034155.1, from coordinate 1,675,673 downwards.
TGACCTTTGGAGCTTCTCTTCTTATTTTTGGCCTTCTCTTTCAAATAGTGCTTGTCCTTCTTCTTGTGTTCATTTTCTTACTTGCTCTTCTTTTGGGGACATTCGACAATGAAATGACCGGCATCACCACACTCATAGCATGTCCTAGTGAAGTGTCTTTCCTTTGACTTGCCGGAATACTTTTTGTGTGACTTTTCCTTATATCCACTTTTCTTGAGGAATTTGTTGAATCTCCTCACTAGAAGTGCCATCTCTTCGAGGTCGAGTGAGGTTCCCCTTTCTTCTTCACTTGAACTATCTTCGGAGTCGTGGGTTGCCTTCAATGCAATAGTCTTCTTCTTGTTTGGCCGCACAAGCTCCTCAACGGCCTTTGCTTCCACATCCATCATTTCATCCGCCAAAAGCCTTCCTAGCACATCATGAGGTGTGAGAGTTGAATAGTCACTCCTCTCTCTAATTAGTTGTACCAAGTTTCGGTTGTTGGGAGTGACAATCCGGAGCATGATCTTGACCACGGTAGTATCGCTTAGATCATCACAACCAAGACCTTTTGCTTCATTGACAAGAACCATTAGTCGATCGAACATGGTCTTGTAACTTTCTCCTTCTTCCAACACCATTCTTCCCAATTTACTTTGATGAGCTCAATTTTTGATTCACGGACACTAGAGGTTTCTTCATGCGCTACTCGAAGCGTGTCCCAAATCTTTTTAGCATTCTCAAGTCCATGCACTCTATTAAACTCGGGAGCGCTTAGGGAGTTGAACAAGGCATTGACGGCTTGATGGTTGCGGTACCGATCATCCTTCTCCTTCGGCGTAAGCTTCTTGGGATCCACCACAGTATAACCTGTTTCAACAACATCCCAAATAGTCGGGTGGAGTGAGATCAAGTACATCTTCATCCTATGCCTCCATGCCGCAAAGTGAGTGCCATCAAAGAATCGCGCTCTACCCAACGGGATGTAGCCATGAGATGAAGATGAACGAGCATGAGAGTAATCATAAGGAATAGTGACACCTGAGTGATCATCCCTCCTAGTCGTATCAACATCCTCGGTCGACATCTTTTACCTCTTGAGCGGTTAAGCTCGAAACAAGAGTCCTTACTTTGATACCAATTGAAGGATCGAGATGTAGCCTAGCGGGAGGGTGAATAGGCTTTATAAAATTTTACAGCTAAATACGATGCAGCGAAACAGTCAATATCGGATGTTCCGATGTCAGTATCGGATAGTCCGATATGAATTAGACTATCTGATCTAGAATCTGAACGTCCGATCTTGCTGGAGGTACGGGTAAGACACAAGAGAGATAAAACAGTAAATCCTGCACCAATAGGTTTAGATAGCAAGCCAAAAGTAATGAGCAAAAGAGATCCACAAATACAAGCAGACTCGAAGTAGTTGTTCCCGAAGTTCGGATCCTTGAGGGGATCCTACGTCTCCGTTCAGGCAGCTCAGTCACACTTGAGCCGGGGTCCCTCTTGACCCTTAACCTCTCGGGTTGCACCAAGCACTCCAGGTTTCACTCAATGGATTCTTCCCTTTCGGAGGCGAAGTCGGCCTTCATAAACTCTCCCCGGCCACCACAAAAAGCACCGGTGGCTCTAGGGCTATTCCTAGCCGTCTAGGAGCCCTCAAACTCCAAGAGTAACAAATCCGATGAAAACACAGCTTGGAGAACGAAACAAGTGCTCAAGATCGAAGCTTTGATCAACACGAAGTCTCTAGATTTAGCTTCTTCACCCACCCAGAGATGCAATCAATGGAATTGAAGGTGGAGTGAAGTTGGATGGTGGAGAGCTAGGGTTGCAATAAGTGTTCAGCTGAGAGTATGTTTGAGAGGCAACACAGGTCGGTGGGTGGAGGAGGAGAATAAATACCCACGTAGTCAAAACTGGCCGTTACTATTGACAGACACTAGATGTTCCGATATAAACATCGGAATGTTTCGATATTTTCGCAGCGAGACAGAGAGGGGTCAATCGGAACAAGCAACGGAAAGTTCCAATCCATATCGGAATATTCCGGACCAACATCGGAATGTTCTGATATTTTTGCAATCGAGAAAGAGAGGGGTCGATCGGAACAAGGATCGGATTATTCCGGTACGTATCGGAATGTTCCGGACCGACATCGGAATGTTCCGATATTTTTGTAACTGGAGGCAGAGAGGGGTCGATCGGAACTAGCATTGGATAGTTCCAGTAGATATCGGAATGTTCCGGACCAACATCGGAATGTTCCGATATTTTGTAACTTGCGACAGAGAGGGGTCAATCGGAAGGTGTATCGAAAGGTTCCGGTTCAGATCGGAATGTTTCGAACCAACATCGGAATATTCCGATATTTTTGCGATTTCCAACAGAGAGGGGTTAATCAGAAGGTGTATCGGATGGTTCCGGATCAGATCGGAATGTCCCGGACCAACATCAAAATATTCCGATATTTTTCTGGACTGAAGACAGAGAGGGGTCAATCGGAAGGTTCCGGACTATATCGGATGTCCGATATGTTTTCAAGGCAAACACCCAAATTGATTTGGTGGAAAGAGTCTGTCAAGGATCCTCGACCAAGAGCACTTAGAACTTCTAAAAGTGATTTTCCATCGCATCCCTCTTAATAGTACGGCGTGTCCTTAAACTCAATTCAAAAGAAAAGATTTACATTTAAAAAAAATAACACCATCTTCTCCTTTAATCTTTACGGTCTCCAAGGGTCCTCCACATCCATTTTCTAATCTTAAAACTGTCCAACACTAAACAAGCTTGATTAGATTTTTAAGATGCTTGTCATCTATCACCAAAAACTTACAAGGGGCCTAGATGCACTTTCAATACTGACGAGATCAGTCGGCCAGACATTTGATTCGATCGTAAAGCACTCGGGGGCTACTGTGGTCTACATGGGCCCCGGGTATCCTCTAGAAGGCCCATGAGGAGGCAGATAAGGGGCGACTCAAGCCGGCTGGATCGAGATAGAGACCACTCGGGTTATGCAAGACTTGATCACCAAGGATGCTCCTGAGGATATTGTCGAGCTCCATGTAATTAGGAGATTCATACTAGCATATCATGCATCGGTATAATTGAATTTGGTACCATGTATTGAATAGAACCATGTAACCCCATCTCCCCTGAACTATATAAAGGGAGGGGTAGGGGGCATAAAACATATTATCATCTTCATCATCACAATACGCATCCCACATCGGATAGCTACATCTGCGAATTCACGCAGAAACATAATCCCAGAGCACAGGACTAGGGTATTGCCTCCGTGTTGAGGGCCCGAACCTGTATAACTCCCTGTCTTGTGTTACCATCTGGTTTGGTTCTTGTGCGCATCCTCGTAACAAATTCATTGCCGACGGTGAACCCCGATTAGCCACTAGTCGACACCCATATTTTTCCCAACTTAGTATTTGTGACGCATAAATATGCGTTTGCGGGCGTGCCAGTGCATTTATTAAAAACATAGAAAAGAAAAGGACAAGAATGTTGATATTTCATTACTCCAACAAAACGAAAGTTCTTGTCGACATTGCGTTCCGTAGCCATGCTGGTTGACTATCTATGTTGACCATTGAGATGTTTAGGATTCTAGGGCCTTGGAAGGCTACTCAATTAATTACATCCGAGCGTGGATACGCGGAACACCTCCGATTAATTCGTGAGGCTGTCTTCTTCTTCTCCTTGTCTTATGCTTGACCGTGATGGGGTGGATGTAGGGTGTTGTTAGCGATGGCAGAATAATGCATGGGATCACATGGCCCACGCAGTGCTTAGCACAGCCGTTGTACGGCTATGCCTGCCAGTGCCACTTGAATTTGTATTTTCAGGTGCCACGTCGATGTAGTTGAACTTGTGAGACGCACGGCTTGCACTTGACTTGGAGTCGGAGTAGACAGCTTATTGGCATCATCGAAGATATTTCGACGTGCCTAGGGTTGGATGTAGACTTGAACGGTCTTGGTCACCATCGTCCTGTTATTTATTGGAGCAGAGTATATGTCGGTACTGTAGAATTGGGATCTCCATGATACCTCTGGCCTTCAGGGTCTTGTTCACCTTCGGGCTTTTCCTCCTTAATAGAAAGTTCGTCGTTAGGAGGTATGTCAGCAAAATGGAATTGCGATTTCCACGATACCGTTAGCCGGAGTCTTGTTCATCTTCGGGGCAAAGTTTGACAGAACGGGACGGAATCCTGTTGGTCGCCGTGATGGATGATCTCGCCGTTCGTTAAAGGGTCACTCGTAGTCGGTCCTTGATTTCCTCAAGCAGAATGTGATTCCGCCAAGGAAAACTCCATGAACGGAGCTCGAAGACGATTCCGTTAGGGAAAAATCATCATTTTATGTGTTGTTGTTCAGGCTACATCGTTTTTGCCCGAGGGAGGATTTCCCTTAGTGGAATTCGACTCCGCTAAGGCTGAGACGTGGTTTTGCACGATGTTGGCCACATCTCTTCGCTTGATAAAGATGACGGTGCACAACGCCGTGCAGGGCACCGGGCGTCGTGTGCTCCGAGCTCGGTTCTTGCGAAGTTGTTCAATTATCATGTGTATTGGCGTCTGCAGCCTTCGGTCACAACTTTTTCAGCCATGCTACATCAAGTCCATTAGTTTGTCCTAATGCATCGCTTCACTCAGACTCCCGGTCGTGTTTGGGAAAGTCACCGCCGCCTACCGACGAGTAGAGCGTCGGGGGCATAATTCCCGACTCGGATACGACGAGGTCCTAATGGAGAACGAATCTTGGATGGTGACCGTCATCAGCAGAAAATCACTCGGAATCGACGATCATGACGTCCATCATGCGACGCCGACTTCATCAACCGCGAGACGAACATAGGAGGAAGATGCGATCTGTTATCGTTCATAATATGGACAGAACTTGTGTCACAATTTTCCGTTGACTCAAAAGGAGTTTCGGGGTAATGTAAGATGCGTTGGAAAGCTTATCTCGCTATCTTTCCAACAAATCCAATAACGCTTAAATCCGAGTTCAGATGCGACCGTGGCGCCTGTTTGAAGGCATACTGCGCAGAGAGGTCGCTAATTTCAGCTAGCTCGTAAAGCTCGTCGATGCTAGCCACGCCGTGAGAATTAATCGTGGCACATATCGTGGGACGTTGAACACCAGTGAAAAATTTCATCGACTTTCATCAAGCTACACCAACCGCATGGAGATCATTTACGACTTCGCCGACCACGGCCGAAACCTCAGCGAGCGTGTGCCGTTCGACGCCAACCATGGCGTTTGCTGCTCGGTGTTGATCGAGACTTGAACAACTACTTCCGTTGACTCGGCTACACACCTGCGCTCCTAAGTGTTCAGTTTGGTTGTACGCCATCGCGCGCCACGACCGTCCAGTACGGTTACATATCTACTCATCAAAATCTATGGTGCAGCGACACGCCACTCAGCTACACGTCTACGCCTACAAGTCTACGGCTCGGCGACACGCTACTTGGCTATGCGCCTACGCCCGCGCCATGAGCGTCCAAGTATTTCGCTCGGCCGTACGCCATCGTGTGCCACGATTGCCCTGTACGACTACACTCCTACGACTCCAAGTCTACGGCTCGGCGACAAGCTACTTGGCTACATGCCTACGCCCGCGCTATGAGCGTCCAAGTCTTCAGCTCAGCTATAAGGCATCGCGTGCCTCGAGCGCCCGGTACGGCTACACGTTTACGGCTCCAAGTCTACGGTTCGGTGACAAGCTACTCGGCTACACGCCTACGCCCGCGCTATGAGCGCCCATGTCTTCAGCTTGGCTATACGCCATCGCATGCCACGAGCGCCCGGTACGGCTACACGCCTATAGCTCCAAGTTTACGGCTCGGTGACACGCTACTCGGCTACGCGCCTACACCCGCGCTGTGAGCGCCGAAGTCTTCAGCTTGGCTGTACGCAATTGCGTGCCACGAGTGCCCAGTACAGGTATATGCTTACACCACCAAGTGTATGGCTCGGTAACACGCCACTCGGCTACATGCCTATGCATCCAAGTTTATGGCTCGGCGATACGCTACTCGGCAACATGCCTACGCCCGGCGCACATGTGGGAAAGAGAGAAGAAATCTTGGAGAGAGAGGGAGAGGGAAGAAAAGAGAAGAGATTTGAACCATTGGATGAGGAAAATCGTCTGGGCAGCACAATGGCATTAGTAGGAGTCTTTAGTAGTTGGCATCAATCACCAAAACAAAATTAGGGGCCTAGATGCCTTTTCACATCCTCTAAGCATTGGTGCTTGGTTAAGCGTCTCCTCTCCTCATATAAACACTAGATGCTATCCTACGTGGATAAAAACTAATTTTTCTAAGCATATTTCTAAACACATGTATTGTACATAGCCTTGAAAAGTTGATTAGGTCACTTGAATTTATCTCAATGATGATAGCAGGAAACCTCAGGATGGTGGTGGCCACAACCGTCGTGTCCAGGACTCTAGGTCAATACAGCGGAGGGTGGTGCCGGTGGCGTCCAACGGCCGCACTAGCTATCGAAAGGTCGCGGTACCGATGAAGGTGTTGTAGCAGCTATGGCCATAGGGGCTACTAGTGATATGCACTACAGGAAACGACCATAGTGTGGTTAGTCAAAATACTAATGTCGATGGTCACAAACCCGACGACAACTTCTATCGACGGTATAGCCCAAAACCGCTGAACAAAAGATTACCATGCAACTTCTGGTTACCCAATACTAGCTATGTGGGCGGCCAACATAGTACCACCGACACAGGCATGGTTGTGTGACATAATTGTATTGTCGGCAATAATTGGGCCGACGACACAGCTTTTCCCCATGACGACGTATTGACGACACAGACGTAAAGAGACGAATCCGGTCCTGTATGGCAGAGACGATTACTCCCTGCCATGTGGGACCCACCATGTATGTCCTGACCATGGGTCATAGAATCTTGTCTCGGCGGCCAAACTATGGCCGACGATACAGGAACGCTGCTAGCCAAGTGGAAGGAATAGTTTTTACTAAAACATTCCTCCCGCGCAACTATATATTTGCCACTATCTGTGTCGGCAACCTTGAAAATCTCGTTAACAAAAATTCATCATTGTCGGCAGTTGTCCCTAAGGCCGGGGACACAAAGTCATCTATGTCAATGGTATATACAGGAGGAGCTGGTGGCGGCTATCGACGACTTTGAGGAGGGGCAAGGAGAGGGGAGAGGGAGGAGGGGGAGGAGACCGACGACTCCTAGGAGGGGAGAGGGGAGGCAGACAATGACCTCGGCTGGGGTTGTGGGATGAGGTGCTTGAGGAGGGGAGTGTGGATGGGGACGAAGACTGGGAGTCGTGTGAGTCCTTTGGAGTCGAGTGAGGGGTTGCATCGAGCTCCTCGTTGACTAAGGGAAGTCGGGGGTGGAATAAATTGACAAAATCCCACGCCGATCCAAATGACAGGATAGAGGTACATGTTTCTACCGTGCAGAGGTATGTGCTACAACTCCTCGATGTCATTTATCCATAATAAAAAAACTTGTTAACCACTTGTTCTACATTATGCGTACAGGGGCTTGGTTTGCCTCAACAAGGGTCCGTAGGAGCCAAGCCACTTGCTATGGGTGCTCCTGAAGCAGCTCTACCCTGGGCGAGTGGGCACGGGCGATGTTCGACGCCAACAACGGCTGGAGCGACTACTCACTCGTGGGGGACGACGAGGGAGGAACTTTTGTCGATCACATCATCCATGAGTTCCGGGTAATATGAAAAATTTCATTTCTTATTGATTCTTTCATGTTTATAGGTTCACGTGTTTTTTGTTGATGTGGTTCTTTCGTTTCAGGAGAGGTATCGGCTTGGCCCTGACGCGTCCCAAGAAGACTTTATACAGACTTGGGCTTTATACAGGTGCTTTCACAAGGTGTGTGCCGGCGGCCTTTATACAGCCGCTGACATAGACTGCGTCTAGGTGAGCCAGAACGGCCACCTGAAAGGTTCTGTATCAGTGGTTCTTTTTATGCCGCTGACAAAAAATTGCTATGTGGCGCATAACGGTATCACTGCTGGACCAACATGGCAAAGCGCCTCTCCAGAAGCGTGTCGTCAGGTTGTTTCAATGTCGACGGCTAGTTTGGGCCACCGAAATAGTTAGGCTGCAGGTGGCCGCCCATGAAATGGTCATTTGTCATAGGGTTTGTTTCGGGCCAACGACATAGGCTGGTTGTGTCGACGGTCCTGTGTCAACCGACCTGTGTCGGCGATCGATGGACCTGTGTCGACGGACCTGTGTCGGCAACCGACGGACGACAAGGCCCTATGTCAGTGATTTTTGTGGCGGTGTCGACGGCCAACGATTCCTGTAGTGGTGGTCGCATCATGTGGTGCATGTGCAGTTGCCACGACCAATGGTTGTGGTGGACGTGCCCGTGGTGCAAGTTTGACCAGTGCAATCCAGTTAATGATGCAGCCACCCGTCGTTGTTTCCTCACTGCCTTAATATGCGTATGGATAGATTTGTATCTAGCAAATTGTACGTTGGCAGAGTCAGAAAGTTTTGAAAGCCTGTATATCGCCCAAATGATACGTGAAAAAATATCTAAGACTATATATCTAGAACTAAAGTTAAAAGTATAAAAAATTACCATCACAATTTATCTATATATAAAATCCACTACACCATAGTATGTTACATTATTATAGAAGTATTCTTGAGACTAATATACATTTATATTTTCACTCACTGAATCTACACATAGTTTAAAACATACCATCGCTATAGTTTGAAAGTACACTTGCTTCAAAGGACATAGATTTTTTACATAAGAATTATTATGTACATGTCCTCTAGAAGCATGTTTGACAATCATGTCAATAAATTGTAGCTAACGAAAGACAATATATGTCAATAATGCTAGTAGAATAGTCATCCATTAACTGTATTAAGTATTAACCATCCGCTACTGTGGTTGGCCGCTCGCAGGACCACCACATTTAGCCAAACACAATACTTGACGTTGTCTCCATTCTTCAATCGCTATAAGATGCAGGAAGCACAGCCGGACACCTCATGCAAGAATGGGCTTCAACCTCCCAAACTAGCCGGCAAGCAAAGGTGACGATCCTCTGCTCTCATCGATGGGAGCCTGGGTAGATGCCCACCTTGCTCGGGCTGTAGATCTATCCCTGACTGTACATAGAATTTTTAGTACTACAATGGCAATTTTCCCAATAATTTATCCATAGATTTCTACTTCTAACATGTAGCTAGTGGAATAATTCTCTTACTTTAAAGGAACTAAAATAGGAACTTTTGTCTAAAGATAATTATAATGGATTTGCACATTGGTATTCGCCTGGGCGGTAGTTCACTCGCCTAGGCGATTGCCTCCCGTGCCTCTCGCATAGGCAATTTGGGTGGGGGTGGGGGCTATAGAGAGAGAGAGAGAGAGAGAGAGAGAGAGAGGAGGGAGAGCACCTGCTCCATGCTGCCATTTTCCTCCTAGCCGGCGTCATCCCCTCCGCTGTGCGCCCACATCGTGAATCGTCGGGTTAAGGATCAGGTTTGGGGTCGCCGTCGGGGTTAGAGGGAAGGCCGATGGAGACGACGGCCTAGCGGTTGGTTGGGGATGGAGTGAGGACGGCGGCGAGGGTGACAACAGCGGCACCGGAGCTGTGGGAGGAGGTGAAGACGGTTGGGGTAACTGTGACAGGGGGTGAAGACGTTGGCCGGGTTAGGGTGGGCGGGGCGGCATGGCGCCAAGAGGAACTGTGGGGCAGAGCGGTCAGCAGCGAGGGCGCTATCGATCGAGGTGGAGTAGGATGGGCGCACATGTGGGAGAGAGAGAAGAAATCTTGGAGAGAGAGGAATAGGGAAGAAAAGAGAGGAGATTTGGACCATTGGATGAGGAAATCGTCTAGGCAGTACAATGGCAAGACAGTTGTATGTGAGAGTCAATGCCTAATTATAAACTTTGTAAACCTTTATGATCACTTATCCTTGGCAATGGCATAAGGGGGATAAAATTGCTGGGAGAAACTTGGACTTTTCATATCCACATAATCGCATAGGCTTGATCAGTGCCTCCTTAGCCAGGGCCGCAGCCACCTGTCGTCGTTTCGTTCCAAGTGTCTCCGTGCCATAAGATGCGTATGTACAGAGGGTTGGACCTAGTAAATTGTATACGATATGTGCACTAAATTTGCAGTGCTACGGTGGCAATCTGCCCCAATACTTTATCTCATAGTTATGTCAAGATTCCTACCTGTAACTTGTAGCTAATGGATACTCTTACTTTAAAGAATGTAATGTAATCATGTAGCTAGTGTAATAATGCTCTTCAAAGGAACTGAAATAGAATCTTCATGATTAATTATGCTTAAGTGGGGGATTAACAATTGTTTGGGGGCAACATGGTCTTACATAACGTCTTGATTCCCAGAATTTGGCCAACAAAAGACAGCAATAGCGCATAAAGAAAAAAAGACTAAGCAATGGCTTTATTCATTGTCAATTCGGATATCAGATAATTAGACAATTGGATATTCATATATCCATTTGCACCCCGACTCGTGTCCCCTGTGCGGTGCAGAACAAAAGACACTAGGTCATTAAACCGACTTAGTCGGCCATTTTATGCGCGCCACCCCTACTCTAATCTTTGTGCGTATTGCCATTCTCCGTGGTTTTGGATGAGGTTCACAAAACGTCGACCACTGCCAGGTGCCAGCGCAACACCTTCCAAGGATTAGATTTGCGCAAGAGTTTAATGGGCCAGTCATCTTCACTACTGTGCATTTGAAATGAACGAAACTGGCAACTCTTCCGACAGCGCAACCATATCTACACAGTCCATTAGCAAGTTAATCCTCACTTGGGGTCAAGCAGGCAACCTTGTTAACAAAGCAGAGACGCACTAACCAGTAGTCAAGTACCCCTCCCTCCCGTCCCTCCCGTAGAGTATATTTTCCCATTAAATGGCAGCCTGCCGCATTGCTTAAAAATATTGATTTATCTTCTTTGCGAGGGAGTAATAGGGATATAGATGAGGAGTGTGTTTATAAATATTAGAAAGTCTGGAAGAATACCAACAAACATTGTGTCGTACTTACACTTTATAATTAAAATGAAAAATGTGTTTACAGCCCCTCTCCAATTTAGACCGTTCTACTTCAACTGAAGCAAGACAGATGATCAGCGATTCTTGATGACTCATTATAAGATCAGCATGGATAAATTCTGATTTATCCAAGTTATCTGCCAACAATTGCAGTCCACTGAATACAATCCAAGATAATTTCCACACACCCCATCAGCCTGGGAAAAAAAAAATCCAAATTATGTGTTGGTTATGAATTGGGAAGTACGGCACATTAAAATAGACATGATCTTTAAAATACAGCTTTGACTGCTAATTACTATAACAATTTAGCTAAAAGTTATAAAAATTATGATATCATGGAAGTGCTATTTTAGACGAACCCAAATATATGATTGATTTTTCATGTGCTCAATCTAAAACTATTCTAAATATTTTAATGTAAGTTTAAAAACTTGGACACGTCTAAATGTCATGTCTTCCGGAACTGAAAGGAATAGATAGCATGCACAATAAAGAAAATCGAATTTGGTGAAAAAGAGCTTCAAGCAATAAAATGCACAGTGCTCTCTGCACATGACACCATTTAGGTTATGTTGCCAATTAAATGCAGATAATCTATTAATATCTTGTATCCCCTATCCTTTGCTTAGCACAAAAAATATAAATGGGGATTAATATCTTGTATCCCCTCTCCTTTGCTTAGCCCAAAAAATAACTGTCGTCTCCACATGGATCATGAGTCATGACCTTGTCCAGTCCTGAGTCCCTCTTGCCTTTTGGTTGTATCACCAGACCCTTCGACTACCATAAACAATTCGTCACAATGCTGTGATGAGAGGGTGGGTCTATTATCTTCCAAAATATTAATATAGTTCCAAACAAAATCCTCATGATTGCATTGGCAAATTCAATTTGGTAGTTGAGAAAGAACATTTCTTTTCCCAACATAGATTGAAAGAACTATGAAACAAAGGCTTTGCTGCGCCCATCATAGATTTGACGTTATCCCTATACATAATTAGAATTTGAATAAGCACACCAAATGAACATAATGGCACTCACTTTATTGTTTTATAAGGCACTCATTCTGGAAGTCAAACATTAACATCGTGCAGTCGAAGTTCCATGAGTGATATCAGATTCATGTTTGAAGCTACATCCATATGGGGGTGCAAATGGAGCTGGTCAACCCACCGGCCCATTGGCCCGTTCCTAACAATCTGCCACCAATGGTAACAACTAAGAGCATCCACATCTCATGCTCACCCTTTTGTTATAAAGCGCCACGCATTCTGGAAGTCAAAGATTACATGGCATTAAAGAGCTACAGTTTCTCCTAACCTTTGCAACCACCATTAACAAGCTCCTCCTTGCGGCGCCATCCTCCCTTTCTCTTCCCCACCTCCTCCGCTCGCGCTCCGCTTCAGCCTGCCCAGACGCCTCCCATTTTTTTTGCTCAAGCGTCACCGATTTCTGCCTTAAGGTCTCCCTGAGTCCCTATTTGTCGACCTCCGTCATTGACCGCCAGCCACCACTGTCATGGCCAGGTCAAGCTCGCCTCTATCCAGAATGGGTCGAGCTGCGTTGCCCCTGCCCATGACAAATCGAGTCGCATCGCTTCCGCCCACGCCACCTCCACCAAGGCCAGCTCACACTAGGGGTTGCATTGGGCAACCGCCGTCAAACATGTGTCTTCTCGACTGTTCCCACTACCACATCAAGCAGCGCTTCGTTTCATCTATATTTAATCTCGATGGTACCATGACTCTGGAGTTTCCTTTCACATGACCTTTGATCCTACACATCTTACATCCTTTGCTCCTCAATGACTCCTGTGTCCATCAAGATGGCTGGTTGTACATACCCCTTGTTTGGAGGACAAGGCACTCCCAACACATCCAATTTTCATGTTCCCTCTGTTTCTCATGTTCCGTGTCTACTCTTGAGCTTATCTCAGCCGGTGGATTTCATATTTTATCAAGGATCAACACAAGGACCCTAGTTGGCACTGGTCGGTGATCACATGACTCCCTGCGTCTGTAGGAGCTCGATTGGCTTTGCCTTCCTTCCAATTTTGTTTCCACCGCCACCTTTAGCATCCAGTCGGCTACCTCAGCTGATGCCATTATCTTTACCACCACCACCATCAGTTTTGGTCATTGGCATCATAGTCTACGTTGTATGCTGGGTCACGACTTTCTTTTTTGATGAGTCGTGGTGTTCTTGCGAAGGTTTTGGCTGATACCTCCCTCTCTTGTGATGGCTGTAAGCTTGGAAACAACTACAACTACCATATCCTACCAGTGATTATGTTTCGACTTGTTCTTTTGATTTGGTCCATTCTGATGTATGGGACACTGCCACCTTTATTTCGAACAGGGGTTTTCGTTGGTATGTGCACTACTTTGTGAGATAGTCTTTTACCCAGGAAGCCCTTTTCGTAGATGATTATTCTCGATTCACATTCATATACTTCCTGAAGTCTCGTGATCAATTGTTGGTTACCTCTCAGGACTTTGCTGGCATGGTTAACTTAGTTTGACTCATCGATTTGTGTGTCTCATGTTGATTCTAGTGGCGAGAGTACTTGTCCACTTCTCTTCGCCAGTTCCTCCATGAGCAGGGTACTCTTCTTCAGTATTCCTACACTAGTGCCCAAGCTAAAAAAGGTGTTGTCGAGCGCAAACACCGCCACCTATTTAAGACTGCAAGAGCTATAATGCTCACGGCCTCCATTCCACCATACTCTTTAGGATGCCATTCCTATTGAGTGGCTCTTTGGGAAACCTGCTCAGTACAACCACCTTCATGTGTTTAGGTGCCTTGTGAGCGTTCAAATCAAACATCTCGTTCTACTCTCTGCACCTTTCTTGGCTATGACTTTAAGAACAAGGGTTTTCAATGTTGGGATATAGTTGGCCGGATTCGGGTCTCTCAAAATGTTACCTTTGATGAGTCTCAATCCCCCGCTGCACCTTCCAGTTCTCCCTTCTCCCTTCTCCTAGGGGGTTCTGTCTTTCCTTGCTCTTCCCGAGTCCTCTCCTCCGTCCTTCTGATAGTCTTCTCCTACAACCACTCCATCAATTTCACCTTCGCCCATTCTTAGCTTCCACCAGTTTTACCCCCGACTACACCTACTCCTTCACTGGTTTCACCTCCTGCACCCAATTTTCCTCTAGTTTCCGGCCTTTCTCTTCTACCTTATTGCGAACACCTATTATTTCTCATTCTCCTCCTGTCTGCTTTCACTACACTCGTCGAGTTCGTTCCTCCTACGCTTCTTCCAAATTGGGGCCTACTCCTACCCAAGTGTCTTTTCCCTCCACCCTACACTTCTTCCAAATTGGGGCCTACTCCTACCCAAGTGTCTTTTCCCTCCACCCTACACTTCAATGTTCTCTTCGTGATCGAAGTACCCTCTGTCTTGCTCGCTACGGGTTTGTAGCTCCTGTCTCCACATTCTCTAAGCTGACTTTCTACCAGGATGTTGTCACTCATCCTAAGTGGCAATATGCTATGGTTGTGGAGATCGTTGCCCTTAAGCGTACGCACCTAAGACCTTGTTCCCAATCACCTTGTTGTTACTCCTTTTACGTGCAACTAGTTCTATACGATCAAGACTTGTTGTGATGGTTCCCGTGAGCGTCATAAGGTTTGTCGTATGGTGCATGGTTTCAGCAAGGGTATGGTCATGACTTTAAGGAGACCTTTGCCCCTATAGCACACCGTACCACCATTCACTCTCTTGTGGTTGTTGCTTTTGTTCATCGGTTGCCCATCTTCTAGCATGATGTGAAGAATACTTTTCTTCACAGTGAGTTGCATGAGGTCTACATGCACCCACCTCTAGGCTATGTTGTGCCAAGATGGCCATGTGTATCGTCTCCATTGCTCCCTCTATGGGTTGAAGTAGGTTTCTCGTGCTTGTTTTGAGCGCTTTACGTTAGTGCCGCCGATTTGGTTCCTAGCTAACACGGCCCAACTCTTTGTTCACACTTCATGTGATCGCACTCTTCTCTACATGGATGACATGCTCATCGCTGGAGAGGATCCTTAGTTTGTTGCGTTTGTTAAGTCCCGTCTCAATGAGCATTTCTGGATGTCTAATCTCTGTCTAGGATCTGCTTGACCATGCGTGCCTCACTGGTCAGCACACCGCTGCCACTCAGATAGAGTTTCACCTTCAACCTGATGGTGCTCCTCTTGTTGATCCCACTTGCTATCTTCACCTAGTTGGGACTTATTTACCTTGGAATCAACATATCGTATCATTCACATTCTCAGTTCGTTTCTTCCCCTACTCAGCTCCACTATAATCACCTTCTACATGTCCTTCAATACCTTCAAGGCACTATTGATCTTCGTCTGTTCTTCTCAAGCTCCAACTCTTTTCAACTTGAAGACTACTCTAACGCTACATGGATTGTGGGCTAGCGATCCTTCTAATCACAAGTCCATCTATGCCTAACGTATTTTTCTTGGCTCTTGATTGATCTCCGAGAAGACCAAGCATCAGACGGCCATCTCGCGCACCAATACAGAGGGTAAGCAACGTACACTTGCCTCTGACAAAGGTGACTTGGCTTCGGTGGCTCTTAGCAGATCTTGATGTTCCACCGTCTACTCCTACATTGTCTACTCCGAAAAAATTAGCTCCATCAACATATCTAGAGATCCGATGAAGCATGAGCTCACCAAACACATCGATGTTGATGCCTTCTATGTTTAGGTGGCTAGATTGTGCATTTTAACTAAGGCACATACTACGATGCATCATGCTTGTTGTCTCTCGAAACTCAATGTTATTGATCGACCATGAGTTTTAGTGTTAAAGATGGAAATGTATAGGGGCCTTCTGCATTTTGTCCTCTCTTGTACATGTACTTATAGCCCATTTGGGCCCATATCCAACACAGAGTGCAAATCTTACAAAGGCGAGTCTTCTAAAACTACATTGTTTTATTGATACCAACACGTAAAGAAAGAGAGGGAGAGCATATTGCACCTGTCATGCATTGTAGTAACACATCGCTTGCGCCTGAAGAAAATATGAATCCTTATATTTTCTGACACCCCCAATGTGAACACCATTGTTAATCCAATCATCCCTATGGATCCAGGCATCACGACCAAAATCAAGAACACCCAAAATCTGTCCAAATGGTTGGAATTTAGAAATTTCAAACATAATAGCGTGAAAACAGAAAAAAGAAAAGAAAAAAATTGACTACTCATTTCCAGCTTACTGCTAATAATAATAAACAATACAAACTTTTCAAATGCCAATTAATAATCTAACCCTAATTTAATATAGTCAAAAGTATGCTTTTCAGTCAGATTCTCATATCTTGGGTTTATTTTTTAAACTGGTTTCCATCATTTCAAAATTTCAATCAGACCATCTCATTTTCTAGGGGCAAGGACTTGGGAAGGATTCAAAACTGGTTACCACAAAGATTCTGGACCCTGGCCAATGCAAGCTACAGGCATTTTCTACGAGCTTCAATTTTGACCGGTTTAGGCTGGTTACTGGTAAGTTTGATAAGCTCCAACCAGGTACCGGCCAAAATTACTATTTATCAATTCCAACGTAAAATTAAAATTTTTGGACAGATATTTGCTTTACAGGTCTGGGCAGGTATGGCCAGTTACCACCGATTTTGTTATTTTGGGTGGTTAATGATTTGTCTACCCCTGTGAAAAAGCAAAAAGCTGTTCCTGGTGCGATACTCTGGTTAGATTTAGAACTTCACTATGTCACATTGTCACTATTTCTCTTTGTGGTTGAAATAAAAAACGATGGCACTATATGGCAGCTCTAAAAGCCAGAAGCAAGGATGACGGGCTTACACGAAATTAGCATATAACAATAACAAATTATGGTTTTTTTAAGAAGAGAGTTTCCTTTTGAAGATTTGTGCCTTTTTCGAAGATGTTATTTGATGCTTCAACTATTTGCAGAAATAGTACATTAAATGTCACACTAACATGTCAAAACATTAAAAACATATCTCTCCTACTTGGAAATGCATCACCACTCATCAAATAGTAAATCAGATTGAAAATTGATGCAACTTACCACGCCACCTTTCCATGGGAGAAATAATGGATAACTCCTTGACTGCAATACCTACCCATTTTAAACGAGAGTTAAAACCAAACAAATAATATACTGATAATCTAGATTATGAACTCGCTGCAGCAATGAACGTAAACTAAGAAATGAACATCTCGGTGTGTCGCATAACTACTAAGGCAAAACAATTAAAAAAATATACAGTGTGCATTACAATTAAGAAACTGACTGATTCGCATCCTTAGTTAGCAAGAAGAAATACCTCAACTCTCTCTACCAGTTGATTTGATGGAATAGAATTAAGAACCCTGAACAAAAGGAAAAAAAAATATATTAACAAAAATCTCCACTGGTTTCAGGGAATAGTAACAAGTTGATCATATTACACAGTGAAGCAGCTTTTCTCTAAAACAAGGTGTAATAATTACTGCTGCTGCATTGTGATATCCATTTATGCAAAAGAAGACCCTTAAACAAACAATACTAATTTTTTTATTAAAACAGAACCGTTTATTGCTACACTTCTGCGCTACTTTGTAGTTACACAGAAGGATATAAGAACCAGTTATATAAAAAAACACTAGAGTCCATTTAAATTTGAACAGTTTTTGGATGGTTATAGCCCAGAATAGCTCTTCATTGGTACTAATTCAAATTCAAAACTAAAAAGTTAGACCTTTTTTGCGCAAAAATATTAATTTTCTATATTGATGTTTTTTAGGTCTTCATCGGTTACCAACAATATTTTTATTCATGCTTACACCAATATTCTGATAGTCTTAAATTAAATATTTGTAGAATAAGGTCACAAACCTTTGTTCCAGAAATGGTGAAAGGCCTGCTGTTGAAGCTGCTCCACCGGCCTGGAAAGCACATTAGCATACTTGTCAAGTTATTCCATCTGGGAGTCATAGAGCAGTAATGATAAAAATAAAACAGCACCGATACTTTACCAGCTGAATACTAGAGAACAGCTTCTTTTGAAGTTCAATGCGTCCTATGGTAAGTAGTGGTTAGAAAATATTCTTAAACGAGGAAATGTGAGATTAAGAAAGACACTGCTTATTAATTATGAAAAGCAGAAACATGATATTGAGGAAAACCAGAAGCATGATATTGAGGAAGACACTACCTGTTGAAAGAACACTCTTGACAATGGCTTCTATAAGACCAATGTTTTCAAATTTCTTCAATCTAGTGTGAAACATAGGATAATTGTCCCACATGCCAAGACCAGTATTACCACTAGGATAGAGACTGTCGCTTGTTTGCCAAGTATCTTCAAGCATGTCGTCATAATCTTGGAACCTTGAAACAGACACATAACTTGTTTGAACCAATCATATTAGAAAACACATTCACCAAAATAGAGAAACAAAAAACTCACCAAGATCGAGGAGGTGGAGGATACTCTTCAGGGACAAGAACCCTTGGATAAATAAGACCCATAGGAGGCACCTAATTGATCAGAAGAATATTGATTTCATAAATAAACCATCTAACATGAAATACAGCAATCTAACATGAAATACAGCAGACAGAGTCATAATTGTTCTTTAAATATAATTCAATCACCGATTCAATATTTTATAACATAAAAAGTTGTTTTTGTCCCTAAATTATGGCTCTTGGCCTATTTTAGTCCCTAAATTATTTCAAATAGAGTGTTGACACGTCAAAGGGTGGTTTGACCAAAATTTCGGATGTAGTTTTTATTTCATGAAATCTAAATTAAATAGTACATCTAAGTTCCTAATTATTTAAGATCAAAATAAATTGTATGTCTTTCCTAATTATTTAAGATCATATAAAAATTTCCCATATTTTACCGCAATGTATCTGTTATCATCAACCATGTTCAATTCATCTTGACTTAGGCTTAAATCTTAACCCTAGCTGAATTGAAAAGCCAAACGCTTTGGCTTTTTTAGTACAACTTTTATTTTATCATGAAACAACCTCTAAAACCTCTTAAAAGTAAGAAGCAAAGTGGGCCAGCATAGGGACTCCATGGAGCATGTGCTCCATACCTTGATGTCGTTGGTTTTCATCCAAGATTTGCGCACATAAAGTGGATGCTAGAGATAACAGGTATGAATGCAAAGGTGTGAACACAATAAGTACGTAATCTGAATTTGAAGGTGGCAACATATACCCATCTGATGGAGTGCTGATTTGAACATACCTAGAATCATGGGTATGGAACAGATCTTGAGGATAGCATAGGAGCACGGGCTCCATGGAGCACCAAGTATTTTTACAATACACACACCTCAAAATGGGACTCCATAGAGTCTGTCATAGATGTGTTAGATATAATCATGGTTATTACGGCGCTTAAGGCGCGCGGCGGTCGCCTAGACCTTTTTACCTTTTAAGCGCTTAAAGCGCGCGGCGAGGCGACGCCATAGACACATAAATATATCAAATGAAAGCAAATAAATTATCACTATTATGGTCCAGTTCAAATCTAGTGCTGCATTTTTCATTTAGGAATTATAAAGGCCCAACTTAAAAGCCCAATAGCCTGGCCCAACCGTCCTTAACCCTAAAGACCAAGCTGCCTTCAACCCTTCACCCCATCCAGCACGCCGCCTCTCTCCATATCCCCTCCTCTGGCCGCCATCTCCCATGCTCCGGCGCCGCCTCCATCTCCCCTGCTCTGGCCGCCATCTCCCCTGCTCCGGCGCCGCCTCAATCTCCCCTGCTCCGGCGGCGGCCAAAGGGGTGGAGAGCCGCGGCGGGAGGCGGCGTGCGGCCGATCAGAGGAGCAGAGGCGGAGCATGCCGGCCGGCGGCGGAGCGCCCCTTGCTCCAAATCTAGGAGAAAATTGGCAGTGGCGGCGGTGGAGCATGGCGGCCAGCGATGGTGCACGGTGACTGGTCGAGCCTCTACCTCTGCCTCTCTTCTCTCCCAAGTATGCGACTATTTGGGGGGTTTGGGCTCTGGATCGAGGGTTTTCACCGTGGATTATCTCTTCTCCCATGTCTGTGGCGCTCGCCTCATACGCCACGGCGACGCCACAGCCGATAAGGCGACGCCATACGCACCAGCGATAAGGCGTCGACTAAGGCGTCCGCCAAAAACCGCCTTGACGCCTAAGCGTCGTTGAAGCGACGCTTCAACGACGCCTTAATAACCATGGATATAATCTTTGACATTTACTAAAATAAGTAGAAGTAGCTAGTTGGTAGATGCATGGAGATGCTAGCAGCATTTACAACATTTAGTTATGCTACTAGTTTCATAAATGCCCTAGATATTAATAGCTAGCTATAGATAGAAGCGGCTAGCTGTTACTCAAATATTAATAGCTAGCTATAGAATGTTCTAGACATATGCGCAGATATAGCAAGTCTATATATAGAATTTGCAAGTGCATTTGTAAAAATAGAATGATTAGTCTAATGCAATTCAGAAATATAGAAAATAGTCTGTTTGCTGCATTCAGTTTCTTACTTTTTGTGCTAGCTCCGGTTTGTGAAATTAGTTGTTAGGTTGTGAGTGGCTATAATCTCCTGGGCTTTAGCCAACAATTGTTATCAGAGCTAGTTAGCTTCTTCATCATATGACGAAGGTCATACTGCGGACACCGAAAAGTCCAAAATCTGGTGGTGGTGGCAACAGCGACAGCGAGGTTGTCTTGAGGATGTCAACGAGACAAGGCGTCGTAAGTTTTTAGTATCCGATGCTCACCGACAGCAACTATGGGCCTTGGACGGTGAAGATGAAAATCTTCATGCGCGCGCAAGGTGTGGGAAGCAACGGAGAGTGAGGAAGTTGTTAACGAGCGCAAGGATCAGATGGCTCTCACAGCTATAATACAAACTATACCGGAGGACATAATGATGGTTTTAGCGGGGAAGATAACGACAAAGGATGTATTGGACACATTGAAAGAGTTGCATCTTGGTTCCGACTGCGTCAAGGAATATCGTGTTAAGACCTTGATGAGGGACTTCGAGAATCTGTACATGAAGGAGACGGAGTCGGTTAGTGACTTCGCCATGAAACTACACACCATCGCCAATGAGATACAAGCACTCAGAGAAAAGATGGAGCACACAGTTGTCAAGAAGCTTCATCATTTGGTACGAGACATGTTCTTGCCTTTTTGTCTCTACTTTTGAGTGGCTTGCTCATATATAGAAGCTAGCGAAAGTGGTCAGTCATCTCAATGCATATGAGAAGAGAAATAAAGGCCGCCGGTGAGTCGAAAAGGATGAGTGGAAAACAACGTTTAAGGACAATAACAAAAAATATTTTGATAAGAACCGCAAATTTGACAAGACAGATTTGGTGCTTTAATTGTCAGAAGTTCACGGATTTTTAATAAGAAATGACACAACCGAAGTATGGAGTGTTGGAATAGTCCCACATTGGAAGTGGGGATGGCCTCAGCATGGTTTATAAGGGTGAGGGCGCACCCCCTCATTGAGCTAGCTTTTTGGGGGGAGATGTGGCCCAAGAGACCTAAAGCCCGGTGCAATACGTTGGGCCTGCATATGCGGCAGGCCAATGGCCTGGGGGTGCTCGGCGGGGTGGGTACGCCATGGGGGCGGCCTGGCCAACAATTGGTATCAGAGCCTAGGTGGCCCATCTGGTTCTAGACATTCTCGGCCCAATGTGTAAGGGGGAGATTATTGGAATAGTCCCACATTGGAAGTGGGGAGGGCCTCAGCATGTTTTATAAGGGTGAGGGTGCACCCCCTCATTGAGCTAGCTTTTTGGGAGGAGATGTGGCCCAAGAGACCTAAAGCCCGCTGCTGTACGTTGGGCCTGCATATGCAGCAGGCCAACGGCCTAGGGGTGCTCGGCGGGCGCGCCATGTGGGCGGCCCAGCTAACATGGAGCAGGAGGTGATGAACCTCATTGATGCTGATGATCAGCAAACACTGCTATCATTTACCATTTAAAGGTGTGAATGCAATAACTACGTAATTATTTGTTTTCAAAACTGCTATCATTTACCATTTAAAGGTGTGAATGCAATAACTACGTAATTATTTGTTTCCAAAACTGCTATCATTTACCATTTAAAGGTGTGAATGCAATAACTACGTAATTATTTGTTTCCAAAATCGACCTTCCAGTTAGTTTGGTGCGTTCAAAAACCTGATTTTCGAAAATAGGAAACAAATAGTAAAATTTTAAAAAAAATGAAACTTGGTCACTAGCTACGTTTCAGTGAGACGAACAAGATCAACGGTTCGGATTAATTGTTAGGCGCCTCGGATTTCGGAAACTCGTCAGGAGTACGGAGAGATCTGTACTCCCAAGAGTACGCTAGCCTATATATATATATATATA
>SPJY01034155.1:1626641-1652818 GCA_005191435.1 Raddia distichophylla | reverse complement strand
ATATATATATATATATAGAGAGAGAGAGAGAGAGTTAGGATTGCTAGTATACACAGCAACGAGCCAAGAGCATAGCCTCACAGCAAAAAGCATCTACGATTACTCATGGAGACAAGGGCGTTTGGAATGGGGTAGTCCGGAGGCAGCAACCAGAGGGCTGCAGATCTACGGGCAACGCGGCAGGGCTCAGTGGCCCCACAGATACAGCAAGCAACAGCAAGGGCAAGGAGCGACACCATGACGGATCTGTTGGCAGTATTGACCCACGAGCAGAGCGGCAGAGTCCAGAGCAGCAACAGGCGAAGAATATCAGTGACAAGGACCCCATAATGAGCAGCTGCACCGATCTAGACTAGAAGAGGTGGAGACGAGGAGCAGCTGCATGGATGAGCTGCAGACAACCAGCGGTGTTGGTCTAGATGGACAAAGCAGCACCACAAAGGATGGGGATATGTAGGCGATAATAAGATCTAGATCCGACGAGGGTATAATAGAAAGCCTAAATAAGGCAGGAAAGCACATATAGGGAATGGACGCTATTAATCACTTACAGTAGCAATTTTTTTTTCAAGCATTTTCTATGTCTTAGTAATAGGACAAAATAATAAACAATTGTGTAATGCTGAAAAATTGATGTGATCAGTTTCCATAAGCAGATAATCATAAGAAACTCAAATATGTAGTTTGATATGGATTTCATGAAATACTTTTACGTAAAAACACATATAGCGATTCGGCCAAACCGCCTTTGATATTTGAACCCAGTTTTGACATTTTGAGGGCTGAATAACCTGGTTTTAGAGTTCAGGGACCAATGTAGGTTTAGTGCCATAGTTCACGGACCGAAACAGTACCTTTTCCTTTTAAAACTGGAATAAGAGAGGATAGATCTTTTTTGTTTGGAAAGACAAACAAAACTACAAAGAGAATCATTTTCTATCTCAAGAAACACCACCAGCAACAAAGATAAAGGTTGTAGAATATTTTACTAGTTCGAGGAATTACACTGGGAGCTGATAGCCATGTCTTCTGATGCCCAACAGATCTGTCATGCTTATATGAATGAACAAGCGCAACTGCATCAAAACTCCCATTCTGTGAAAGAAATGCTAATATTAGATGTGTTGTATATTGATTGGTAGGCCAAAGGCCTGTATATAAATAGTACAAAGGAGAACCATATAAGATAAGAACTCTATCCCTATAGGAGTACAAGCACACAAACTTTAAGCACACAGAGACTCTTAATATATATCCTAATATATCTCCAACAACATAACAATTAAAACTTACGAGCAAAAAAAATAAAAAAATTGCGGGCACCCATGTAACTGAGTGGCATAGCACAAAATTGTTGTGATTGAAGTCATGTGTTTAAGTGTTCATCTCCTTTAAAAACGATATGTAGTTTCTCCTACCTGTTCTTTTGCAAAAAAAGAAAATTCCTTTTTGTTCAGCCATTTCACATAACGTGGATGGTAGTATAATTTATTAGAGATATATTTGGGCTGTGTATATGGGCCTACCTATCCTTTTACTGTATTAGGGTTTTCTAACCTTTTACCCTTTTGCCCGTATACTCTGTATATATACTGGCCCTTTGGCCCCCATATGAATAAAAGTGCTATTTCTAACATGATATCAGAGCGTTTTTAGGGTTAGGGTTTCTCACCGGCGTTGCACTTGCTCCATCTTTTCTCTGGCCGATGTCGTGTCATCCTGGCGACCCCAGTCTTTACACCATCTCTGGCCATCGTTGTCTCCCTCCTGGTGACCTCGGCTTCTCTCGTTCTCAGCGACCTCGGCTCCCTCCAAGGTCGGATCTTCTCTAGATCTAGACCGGGCCGCCGCCGCTCTCAAAATCTAGATCTAGCCGCCGTCTCCCGATCTACGTCGAGGCCATCACCGTCACACCACGCTAGCAGTCGTTGCGCCGCTACTCATCGCGGACTAACCTCGCTCGCCACCGCTCGACGCTAGTTGCTCCGCCGTCGCTCACCCTTCTTTCACCGCCGTCGAGGCCACTCGATCTGGAGTGGGGCCGTCGTCGGCCTCTCCAGGACATTGCCGCCCTGCAGGACGTCGTCGGCCTCGCCCAGTGCCGCCCGTCACCAAACCGGCGCTTCGCCCTCGCAGTCAGGACGTCGCCGGCCTCACTGAGAAGGGCACTGTCTCAGTTCTCTTGTCCTGTTGCTCATGCTCAAAATGGTGCAGCTGAGCGTGAACATCGTGATCTTCTTGAAATCACACGTGCTCTCATGATTGCTTCTTCTGTTCCACCTCACTTCTAGGCTGAGTCTGTATCTTCTGCTTGTCATCTCATCAATCTTCAGGCTTCTTCTGCTCTTCAAGGTGGTATTCCTATATAGCATCATTCTGGACACCCAACAGACTACTCTAATCTTCGATCGTTGTTGGGATCATACTAATCGTCGGATGCGGATTTCTCGGGACATTACCTTTGACGAGTCTCGTTCTTTCTATCCACGCCCTTCTTTTTCATCCTCTACCATCGAATCCCTCTCTTTCCTAACTTTTCTAGGTACTCCTAATTCTACTCTTCCTATTCCACCGTCTGTCCTGTGTCTGCACCTTTGCACCTCCTCCAGTGTCTACCACGTCTTCACAGCCTTCTGAGTCCACGAATTCTTTTTCTCGTGAGTCTAGTGTTCGTTCTCCTACAGAGATAACTATCTCATATCCACCAGTTTCAACTGATTTTGTTCTTCATACTTTATTTTACACTCGTCGTGAGCATCCGGTTGAGGTTTCTCCTGTTGACTCATCTTCTGAGGAGTCAGCTTCTACCACCCAGCTATATGCTCTTCGTGATCGTCGCTCTATTTGATATCCTGAGCGTTTTGGTTTTGCCGGTGCTGCCTCTGTTGAGCCGGTTTCTTACCGTGATGCCGTCGTTCATCCTGAGTGGCAGCATGCGATGGCCGAGGATGCGCTTGAGCGTAATGGCACTTGGGAAATTCTCTCTTTTCCGTCTCATCTTCATCTCATTACATGCAAGTAGGTTTATAAGAGCAAAACTCGCTCTGACGGTTCTTCAGTGTTATAAAGCTCGTCTTGTGGCTCGTGGTTTTCGGCAGGAGCCTGGTGTTGATTATGATGAGACATATGCTCCAGTGAGCTCACATGACCACTATCAAGACATTTGTTGTGGCCTCTGTTCGTATGTGGCCTATCTATCAGATGTTCAAAATGCCTTTTTAATGGAGAACTGCATGAAGCGGTTTTATGCGGCCTCCACCTGGGTATTTTGTTTCTAATGACAAGGTTCTCCGCCTTCGTCATGCTTTATATGAGCTTAAACAAGCTCCTAGGGCTTGGTTTCAACGCTTCTCTACAGTGGTTACTACTAGTGGCTTTTCTGTCAGTCATTATGATCCTGCGTTGTTTGTCCACACCTCATCTCGTGGGCGCACTCTTCTACTCTATGTCAATGACATGATCATTAGTGGTGATGACTCAGTTTATTGATTTTGTCAAGGCCTGCCTCAATTAGCAATTTCGCATCTTTCATTTGTGTCCCATTCGCTATTTCCTTGGGATTGAGGTTACCTCTATGTCGCAGGGTATCTTTATATCTCAAGAGAAATATATTGAGCATCTTCTTGATTAGGCTTCTCTCACAGATGATCGCACGGCTGAGACTCCTATGGAGCTCAATCTTCAGCTTCGACCCACCGATGGCGAACCTCTCTCGAATCCTACTCGATATCGTCACCTCGTTGGTAGTCTTATCTATCTTGATGTCACCCGTTCCGATATCTCTTATGTTGTTCATATTACGAGTCAGGTTGCCTCTGCTCCTACTCAGCTCCACTATAGTCACCTCCTTCGTGTCTTGCGCTATTTGCGTGGCACTATCTCTCATCGTCTTTTCTTTCCTAGCTCCAACTCTTTACACCTTCGTGCATATTTCGATACTACCTGGGCTGGGGATCCTTCTGATCGCCGCTCTCTTTCAGCTTATTGTGTTTTCTTGATGATTCTCTCAATGCTTTTAAGACAAAAGCAGAAGGCAGTTTCTCGTTCCAGTGCAGAAGCTGAGTTGCGAGCAATGGCTCTATTGACGACAGAGGTTACCTGGCTGCGTTGGTCACTTTAGGATTTTGGTTTTTCTGTTGCTACGCCGACCCTTTTTTATCTGACAGTACTGGAGCTATTGGTATTGCCAGGGATCCAGTAAAGCATGAGCTCACCAAACATATTGGTGTTGATGCTTCTTACATGAGATCGCAGGTTTAGAAGCAGGTTGTGGCTCTTTAGTATGTGTCTTCAAGAGATCAGTTGGCAGATTTCTTCACAAAGGCACAAACTCGATAACATCATTATTTTTGTCTCTCCAAACTCAGTGTTGTTGATTCACCATAAGTTTGAGGGGGGTTGTTAGAGATATTTGGGCTGTGTATATGGGTCTGACCCGTCCCTTTACTATATTAGGCTTTTATAGCCTTTCCCCTTTTGCCCTTGTACTCTGTATATATACTGGCCCTTTGGCCCCATATGAATACAAGTGCTATTCCTAACATAATTCATAGCAAATCGATATTAGCAATGAATTTTGTCTTTCATGTGTTGATGAATGATTGGGTTCTATGATGAAGATTGAAGAGCATAATAGATTACACAAGCAGAACTTAAGCAAATAGGTAGCTCTAGACAGTATCTATCTTCAGGGGATCTGTCTTTATAATATTGAACATGAGATTTGTACCATGTTGTCAGGAAAACATTATCCAATGCTACTGGAGTTCTCTTTTTATTGCTTTATATACTACGAACGCATGATGCACAAAAAAAGTAGCAACGATTCAATGCCTAGGTCGATGGGGCTGGAAATGTGTCGCTTTACAAACTAAACGCTTGTCATGGCCGCTGGCTCATGGCCCGTGTGAACAGCACCACAGTGCTCTAGCAATGTACTGTAGCACACAGCCCAGGTTGCTTGAATAAGAATACAGGGATAATAACAGATTTGTTGCTATAGATAAGATTTGTTACCATAGATGAGAAGTTTACTTTCTCGATCTTCCAAGTTAGTCTTCCTATAAAAAAGACCATGTATCCACTATCAAGGAATTAAGAAAAAATTAAGGTTTAAACCATCTATTAGCACTGCCTGGGCATGAGTGCCGCCGACCTCCATTCATCCAAGCGAGACAACACTCTTCCTTTAATCAATAACAACGCTATAGCAATATGTAGCCATTTTTATGCTTTTCGTGGTTCTTCTCCAAGCACCCTAAAGGATTTTTTCAAGTTTTTTGCCTCTTCAAACCCACTATTGAGGGCTATAACTTTTTCACATTATAGGCTTTAATCTTGCAAAAGCAAATGCATATAGTACATATTTAGTTCATAGTCCTCAATGGCCTACCCAATGGTGGTCATGACCAATCAAAGGCATGACCATTCATCAGTAATTTTTGTGTTGTATCCATCAAACCCATTTAAAGGTTGACAAATTTTAGTAAGATAGATGGTTTGTTGCCAATCAAATAAGTCAGTTATTCCCATACCCATAAAAATTCATAAAAACAAATAAAATCTAATAAATTCCTTAAATACAAAAAAGTTGTGAACTTAAAATTTTAAAACAAATTGGAACAAAAAACTTTAAAACCCCAAAAATGAATTATAAAATGCAGAAAAAGGATAATTTCTTAAAATACAAAAAATAAAAAAATTGGTCCGATCAGGATTTTACATGAATTATAAATTTTGTTTCACACCATTTGGTTACAATATAAAATAGATATGAAAAATGGTAGATTAAATCAACTTAAAAATAGAAACTAGCGCTTGGGGCACCAGGTCCTAATTGTGATATTGTTATGTGCGTGAGGCTGAAGGTGGGCCTACGTGTCTTGGTTGTTGGCGAGCCAAGCAAAGGCGCCTAAAATCTACGCCCTCACGCTGCCTTCACTTCACATGTAAAAGATCTGGCAAGCCAAAATTTTTGCGGGCGTATCATTGAACAAACCAAACGATGGCCAAAACTTGAAGGCATGCCAATATTTGTTAAGGCCACTGAAGGTCATGAACCAAACATGCTCATAGTACCATGGTTTCTTTGTCAACAATTTTAGTTGAGATTAATCAATTCAAATAATACAATAATGGAAGTGGACAATGCATATATGTCTCCCAACATGGCACAAGTACAAACTGTTCTAATAGGAAATCCTATTCTAGTTGGCTATTACTGCCTCCGCTTTTTTTTTTACGCCTTTGACTTTTGAGCACGCCTTTGACCATTCGTCTTATTCAAAAAATTAGAGCAAAGATGCAAAAAAAACTTACAATTTGCCCCTAATTTTACTTGGGGTCGACTTGATGACACGTGTTTCAACTCAAATATTGATAATTTGAAAACCGCATTTTGACAGCATTTTGGTAGAAGTTACATTGAATTTGATGACATGGAAGGATCACTGGATGCTCGGATGCTGAGATCTACACTATGGCCACCGACACACGGTACACCAATGCCACATGTAGAAATCAAAAATGCAGAGATGGATGTTTTGCTCGCCTGCCTGTCTAGGCCGTGCCGACTACTTCGTCCCTCGTTGGAATCTGCCATAACGAGGCTACCCAGCTACCACCTAGGTTACAAACTGGCGCACATTTCATATTGATCCGATTAGATCAGAAATAGTGAAAGGGCATTTCAGCCCTTTAGCATGGAGTCTATTTTTTTATTTTTTTGAATTGATTAATCCGGCTAGCACTAACAGAGTATTACTAACAGTAGGGGCAAACGATAACCTCATTTCCATAACTCGAGGGAAAATTCACAAAGTACGAAAATCAAGGGTAAAATCATAATTAGACTTATAGCTGAGTTAACACTACGGAATGAGGGCAAATTGCAGCTTCATTTTCACAAATCAAGGGCAAAATCATAAAGTAGGAAAAGTAGGGGTAAAATCACAATTGAACTCAAGAACAGGGGCAAGAACGCAATTGCCCCATATATATTTGACATAAAAGTGTCAAGGAAGCTTTACTGACACAAATTAACAACGACCCTCCAATAATGGAACCATACATAAAGAATTGATTGTTGCTCATATTTATAAGAAAATGTTAAAACATTACAACCACGATGAAACGAACAGCATTTCCCTACTGCGAAAAAAGTGGCATGCCACAATTTATTCAGTACAATCTCATCAAGCTAAACTTAAGAATGATCCCACCTTTCCAACACACAAAGAGGATTGGATACATGAAAGCAAATTGTAACATGACAAAGTACAATACAATGACTATGAACGATAGATTCCCCAAAGTGATAAGAAAATAAGGATGAGACGACCATTAACAGAAGATCCTTCAAAGTAATAAAAATAGGTAGTGTACGTAAATAACATAATTCAGAACATACATCTCCACCATATGGAAGTGCCATAGCTGTCTGAGGCAAAGCTACTCCATCCTGAAAACAATCAGGGAAGATCATACATTGATATGATGACGATGATATCTAAGAAGCGCTTTCTAGGGAACCACAGAAAGATGCATAGCATTAAGAATATGTCCCACATTTCTTAGCAATGAGAAATGTAAACATACTAGGGTTATTACCTCAACACAAACTACTTGAGTAACTTGAGCACCAATGTTGACCACACAAGCTGTAGACAAACCATTTCCAAAAGCTGCAGCTAGAGCTTCCTAATGAAACATTCACATGAGTAAATAAGGATGCTCAATATTTGTATACATGTTTCACTATGTGAATCACGAAATGCTAAGCTTGGTAATGTCTTAGTATATCTAGCAAGCAGATATTATGCTAATGCACCTGAAGGTTTCAATTTGTAAAATCATTACACTAGTCTTAATTGTCAAAGAGTGCCCTATGGTTGTATTTTGTTGGGGGGTGGAATTGGGTAGGGACATGAGATGGGATGTGGGAGTGAGTTTGATAGTGGGACATATGATTCTAGTCGGACTGCTATGTTTGGATTTGTTGGGATTTTTTGTAATTATTTGACTAAAATGAAAGAGCATACATCATGCCTCTTGCTAGCAGCACTGGTTATTTTCCATTCCACTTGCTTCTATCTGAGCCTACCCTACAAATCCCAAATAGAACGCAGCAACAGCCTCCTGCAATAAATCACGAAGCAAGATGGAGCAGCACCGGTGGTAACCAGACAAACCCCAAATAAGAGTACTAATAGAAGTCAACATGTGACATGGGTGAAGGATGATGAACAACTACACAGTATTTGGGCTCGATGACAGGCGAAGATGCATGGCAAGGGGACTCAAATGTGTGGCAGGACAAATCAGAGCACTCAGCACTGTGAGCGGGACTGAATGAGCAAGTAATCCGAACGAGTTGTGCACTGGTGCTGTGGTTAGAACTCAATATTCACACTCCAACAGGTAACAATACAGCAAGCGAGCAACTGATCACTCGTAATATTCTGCCTCAGGCATAAAATAAATTATATTTGGCATTTACTTAAGGTGCCTGCATCATGCAGATTCTATAAGGAATACAATTCTTTCACTCTACAATGTTTAACTTGATATACTAATCTCAATAACAAAACAATCCAAGCGTCACAGAAGTACATCTACAAAATATGAAAATAATCAAAAGATATCATCTTTTCAAATTAACAATCACACTGATTCCATTTCAATTGCAAATGAAAACAAAATTGCATTCATATTCTAATTATCTAAAGAGAATGTAAATGAAAAATGTTAGGTGATTTGAGGTAAAGACAAACCTGATGTACCACTGCTGAGCCAAACCCCAAATCGTGAAGTACAATAGACAGCATCTCCTTTATTTCTGCAAGGATGGATAAATTAATATTTTTCCACTAGAAAATTATAGGAGAACCACCCTTATCCCACAGAACATACACTTCAAAGTAAACGAGATTGTAAAAAAAAAGGTAACGCTAGTGGCAGATAAGAGGCATTTGCCAACAGCATGTTTAATATTCTCCTAATAATGAACTTGTCAATTCAACGCTACTGCACAAAATGGATAATGGATATATCAGAAAGGAAGAATGATTGGTTTGGTTAATTGGAAACAATTTCATTTTATAGAAAAATTGAGGTACAAACTTAAACTTCTGTACTTGCGGAACATAAATATCAATATGTAAGGATAATCCCACTTCTCCCACTTCCAGATATTATGATATTGGGGTTTGTACTTATTCTTATTCTGGCAGCGCCAAAAAAACAGTCATATATGGGCTTTTCCTAGTGGATTATTCTTAAACATAGTTATGGCATAGGGTGGTACGAGTTATCCATTAGATATGTATATCGGCCTATGCCCATCTCCCTATTATATTAGGTACTCTCTTGTACTCTCTATATATTGGCCCTTTGGCCCCAGATGAATACAAATGCTCTTCCTAACAGTATCTACTCATGATCAGCACCCACCATAAGTTGCAAAGTTACATAACAAACAAGGGATAGCACAAAATGAACCATCACAACATGTACACAAATGTCACAGTCACAGTGACAAGAAGCAAATTCTGGCGTCCTACATCTTGGCCAAGACCATCTTCATTTCTGTCAATATGGCTTTCATGTTGACGAGATCGACCATTATCATATGGGCCCTGGAGGGCATAGCGAAGAGCCGAAGACTACCCACATGCATGAACAGTAGTACCCTCGGTACTATAGTACATGAGCCCGCGTCAGGTCTTTATCTTTTCCATTTCGTTAGCTATTTTATGGGATTTGATTAAATCCATCGCATTTGGTATCAAAGACACTCGTTACTACCAACATGGCTAGCGATGAGGACTCCGGTTCTGGAAAAACCTCTGATTACTTCCTCGCTGCGTGCAACGCGCAGATTTAAGTCATTTGTAAGATGATGCAACCAACGATTGATGATAAAGCCAAAGCGAAGCCTGTCTCCTTTGCCAACAATCCCATCAACATCACCACTTCGGCAAATGCACAATCGTTGAAGATCAAGAAGGTGCACGGCGTCGAGCACACGCCACCTCAAAAATATTGATGTTGACAACATCATCAGCAACGTCGTGCCTTGAGACCCCTAGCTAGACTTACCATGTGTCGCCCTATAGCCACGTTGTTTCATACCGACAACAGTTGGGTGACAACCCCGCTCCGCCAAAAGCATCAACATTGCATGGCATCCATGGCGAAGCGTGGTTGTCCATAAACACATGTACAATGGAAGGAGACTGGATGCTCGATGCAAGGTCTTCTCAACGCGCATCCTATTAGAAAACCTGACGTCAATGGAAGATCTGAACGACACAGGAGACAATGTTTGGTAACACACTGACCTAGTTGCCTATGTTTGCAGGGCATGCCTATGGGCGCTCCTCATCAACAATCATGTAACATGCTAGCCATTCGAATGCCGACCACATGTCGATCAAGACCCCTTGCGAGTCTATGTCACAATTGTCTTGGTCGTTGCCTATTATACCAGGGCTGCCCCATTATATAGTGCAGGCAAAGCTAGAAATCTGACTCCAACTCTAACCTACCCTACCTATTACAACTCAAAGTAATACTCAAATACATATTCGACACAAATCCTAACACTTCCTGGTGGCAAAGACACTCAAATCCACCTTGTATTTTTATCCGAGAGCAGCACGGTGTTCACGCCCATGGTCTTCCGAACACCTGAGAGGCGGCGGTTAGTGAAGTTAACACCTCCGGCAGGTCTTGGTGAGGTTCAAAGCCAAGATTAGATGGTTGCTAGTAATGCTAGTCTCAGAACCCTTGACGCCAAACAAGGTGGCAGTGGTGCGTGCTCTAAAACCAAATGTGATGGTCATATCTAAGAAACGAATAGAGAACATCGATGAAGGGAACTCGCCGGCCGCAAGGGTGCCGCGCATGGAGTGGTTGGTCCTAGACCAATCTTTTTAATTAATTGCATCCTTAATTAGGGTACATGGCCTTTTTTATGGGGGTAATAACGTGGACGGTAAGAAAAGACTAACTTGGACACTAAGAGAAAATTCGGATCTAATATAATCAAATCCCTAAAAACACTTAGGTTCTGTTTTGTTGAGCGGATCTGAACAGTTGAACAACTGAAATGACTGAATTTTGAGAACTTCTCGAATTAGTTTCGACATTCGGATCCATTTTGTTTGACTTGTTTTTAAAGCGTTAGGACGTGACAGCAAAAAAAACGGACTTAAAAAACCTAAAGCATATGTATTTTCAAAACGTAGATAAGCCGTTAAGCTCAAAAGAACATAAAATGGAAGAGGAAACAATCTAAAGATAACGACCGGATAATGACACGGGCCCACGGGATGCAATACCCATGCACATGCGCAATCTACCCAATGCCCTCCGGAGCCCACGTGCACACAACATCCCTTGTTAGTGATTGTTTCGCTGTTTAGCCCACAACTCAACACAAACATTACATGATACTCCGATTTCCACTCTTCACATTCCACGGACACTCCCTCGCCTCCAGAGTACACTACTTCACATCTGGAGGAGCTCCAGAGTATATGTACTTGCGCATATTCTCCTATTATAAACACGGCCCCACATAACACAAGTCCACTGTTCCTGCAACTATTTAGTCCAGTGCTCCTATCAAAGAGAGTCTGGCACAATCTCTTTTAAACCAGCTACAGTTGATTTTTTGCCTCACCACCATTTTATTTACACTCGTCGTCAATAGCCAGTTGAGGTTCCTTCTACTATCATCATCTGATGAGCCAGCTTCTTCCTCTCCGTCATATGCCTTTCGTGATCATCGATCTATTAGACCTTCTAAATGATTCAGTTTTGCTTGTGCTGCCTTTACTAAACCGAATTCTTATTGTGAGGCTTTTGTTCACCAAAAATGGCAGCATTCTATAGCTGAAAAACTAGCTGCTCTTGAACGTATTGGCATTTAAGAGGTTGTGCCTCTTCCTTCCTATGCACACCCATCACGTGCAAGTGGATTTATAAGGTCAAGACTCGATAGTTCTCTTGAGCGCTTCAAAGCTCATCATGTGGCTTGTTTTCAACAGGAGCATGATCAAGACTATGATGAAATTTGTGCTCTTGTGGCTTACATGACCATTGTTCGTATTGTTTTTATTGTGACCTCTATTCATACGTGGCATAAATACGAGCTTGATGTCCAAAATACCTTACCGGAGTATTGCATAAGTTCTTCATGCAGCCTCCACCATGGTATTTTGCTCTTGAGGGTATGGTTCTTTGCCTTCAACGTGCTTTATATGGCCAAAAGCAAGCTCCTCAGGCCTAGTTCCAACGTTTTTCTTAGGTGGTCACTGCTCAGTGAACATGATCTAGCGCTTTTTGTTCAAACCTCGCGACATGGTCGCACTTTTCTTTAGCTCTATGTTGATGACATGATCATTCCTGGTGACGATCCATGGTATTTTGATTTTATCAAAGCTTGTTTTCATGAGCAGATTTGCATGTCTGACTTGGGTCCTATCCGCTAATTTCTTGGGATTGAGTTTACCTCCACACGCGAGGGTTTCTTTTTGTCCCAAGAGGAAAGTATACCTAGGATCCAGGAACTTCATGAGCAGACTTCTCTTAGTGATTAGCAAACGGCTAAGTCACCCATGGAGCTCAATGTCCAACTTGGGTCCACCGATGTGGAATATCTTTCCAATCCTATTGGGTAGCGTCCTCTTTTCAGTAGTCTTGTCAACCTTGGTGCCACCCATCCTGATATCTTGTATGTTGTTCATATTTTGAGTCAGTTTGTATCTGCTCCAAACCAACTCCAATAGCCATCTTCTTCGGGTTCTACGCTATCTTCGAGGAATCATCTCTAGTTGTCTTATCTTTCCACGCTCCATAACATTTGGTTATATTTAAATTATGTTCCAGCTTGTATGTGATGTGCTTGATCTTAGGAGCTATTACGGGACACACATCGAGACACCTCGATTTAACTTTGTTTTAATGGACAAAGCTCACAAGAGTTGCTAAGAGAAGCTAGTGGATAATCTTTCCATTTAACCTTTTAGAACTTTTAAATTTTTCACAATCAATTTATAAATTATTTGGATTTGCCATATGGAAATGATTCATTGAGTTAACGACATTCATGGATTTGCCATTTAAATCTTTCACGTCACTACATATTCAATATTTTTGCCAACATATAATTAGAACAAGTAATGGTCAACAGTGCATAATGAAGATCCAAAATCCTTGTTGATACCCAAAACGAGTAAAAAGTGAAGGTAGTATTACGGAAAGGAGAAATACCTCGGTTATCAAATGTCTCCCCAAGAACAAGAAGTGCATAATACAAGCTTCTGTCTCTTGGGTTGATATGCAACTTTTCAGTCAGTATCCAGTTCCAGATAGCGCGTAAATCTTCCAAAACCTGCGATAAATACTTAAAAATTAACAAAGTAGCATTAAGATGATATATGAAAACAATGGAAAATATACACTTGTTGTCTGATAACAGTATAAGGACTAATCACCTAGCACATTCCTTTCCTATTCCTTTATAGAGCCAAATTAGATCAATTGCATCCAAGAAATAACCATCCAGTTTAGGTCCTTTTAGAAGTTCCAACTCATAAACCTAATCCATTTCTTCATGGCTCATCATTTAATAGCAAATGCATGCCATCAAGAAAAATCGCTAACATCCTGTTTGGCTACCTAGAATTCAATTTAATTGAGTACATTCAATAAGATTCTAAATCAAATTCTAGTTGGACTTCATTTGATTGATGATAATTCCACTTCAATTTTTCTTTTTGGGTGCCACATGGAGTTCAATGATGTTGTGGGTCCCCCTTTTGCACCATGGCCCGCCAATTTGCACAAAGTAGTTTCTGTATGCTAAATGCTAAAACATCTCTAAAAACTTTATAGTTTTAATTCAAGGATTAAATTTAAAATACGAAACTTTTCTTGAATCAATTTATACAAGGATATAGTGCCATTATATAGATCTAGTCCTGTAAACTTGTACAAACTTCTCAACCCAGAAAATCATCTCCAACAAATTTGAGTTGGTTTCATGATAAATTTATGGTGGAAACACAAGCTTTTCTGAAATTTTTTAATTTATGAATTGATCCTAGTTCTACCATAATTATTTTGGTTGGCTTTGTAATCATCAAAAGAATTCTATGCATAGTTACCGGATTCGTGGCACTGAACATCTAACCCCAAATCAGATCACGTGAATTAGATCGAGGTTCGAACGGGATCTGATTCGCGATAGTTCAGTGTCTGGTTCGAAAAAATAGGGCGAATCGCGAGGAGGGATGGGGGACGAGGAAAGGGGGCAAGGCAACTAACTCAGCAATGGACTTGCATACCACCGTTGCTACAGCCGTTGCGGTTGCTGCTCAACGTCATCCCCTTAGCTGATGCAGGAGATGCCCAAGGTGGCGAGGCTCTAGACCACGCTATGTATTCAGATACTGCCCAACAGCCCAAGGCAGCACAGAGAGAGGAGCGACGCAGTGAGAGGTGACGACGTATTCTGAGGAGAGAGCATTGGGGAAGGGGAGGCAGTGCAGGCGTGCAACGCCATGCAAGGCGAGAAGACAGGGAGAGTGATGCTGATGAGAGGCAGCTGAGCTGTTTAGTGGACAGAACTCAGTGTTGCTGACTAGGTTTTGTAGCTAGAACGTAAACCTTCTGTGCTGGGCTCCTTAGTGGGCTCATTAAGTATAAGATATGGGCCACAGACACTCGTACAATTGATCATGTCTGATGTAGATCTTCAGAGTGGTGTTGGGTGTAGGCTCGGGTTCCAGGGCGGAGACCCGAACGGCTAGAAGATGACGCCATCGAGGATAGCCGTCGTCACCTCCGGTGATCTGGTGGAAGACAAGGTAAGTTGGCTGTACGGTGCCACCGGCCGGTTGTCAACGGCAGCACCTGGGACTTGGTTTGGTGGTACTAAAAGCGTACCTTTTCTGATTCTTTCCTTCCTCTTTTATTAACCAGCACAAATACAAAGAACTGACTGGATCCTAAAAGCTAGGAATGGCTAAGCCTGAGAACTGAAACAAACTTGTGAAAACAAACTAACAGAAAAAGGGAAAGGCAAGGTGCTGCCGATCGCCCCTACCACAGCTCTTGCTGGACCACGTCGCCTATAGTAGACGTGGTCCGCAACAATGTCTGTCTTTTGTCTCATCTTTTCTATTTTTATATTTTTATGACTGTTGTGTTTATAACACCATCAATAAGTTCTATATTTTGCTGGAGAGATATACTACATCTCCAATTCGCAAACCCTATCTCTAATCACAAATCGAAGTGGTATACCCTTCATCGAACCCTATTTTTGCGAGGTTGAGAATTGCAAATCGCAAACCGGACAGACTGCTATACAGTAACTATGATCATATGTGACAGCCAAACAATTGAACCATTGGAATTGAATTCAAATTGCAAAATTCTAGGACCAACACTTGGGAGCCAATCTGGGTGAAAGGTAAAAGATGATAGATAATTTAGATTTTAGAATAATATGTTGTTATCAAATCATGTGATTAGTGATGATTTGTCCACAATTGGACCACAGGTCGGTCATATAGCACGACTTGGCGGCCTTGACTCGACTTGTTTGGCTACCAGTGCAACTTGTTCACTCGAAGATGACTTCAGGCGAGGCGACTAGTCCATGACTTGGATTGCCAAGGAAAACAACTTGGTGTGTGACTCCTCAGGCCAGAAACAGCCTATTATGGGAATCGACACATAGGCTAGGATAGTAGGATGGCCCTACTTAAAGATTGAAAGAGATTTGAAACCCTATCAGCCAAAATCCAAACACTCTCTCCCTCTCTCACTGCCCATGTTCCAAGCGTTGACATGCCCTATCCATCTCATGCCTTCTTCCTCCAGCACCAGCCCGTGCAACAGAATCAGTAGCCCTCCACTGCTCTCCAATCTTCAGTGTGCCAGAGCTGCCATGTAAATCTCTCCAGTCCCACAACTTGACTTGGCTTTACGACTTGAAAACCATGGAATAATCAGTGTTGAACCAAACTCCATAGTGGTGGCATAAATACTTTCTTGTTTCACTCATTCAAACTACATTTGATTAGCCTATAATTTTGTTATACATAACACTACATATTACATAATAGTTCAATGCTGTGTACTTGAATACTGCCTTGAAGGAAGTACAAACTGCTCGATTTCATGTGTTATAAACCAGGAATGTGTCTAGTTTTAGAATATTGAGAATTACTTGCATTGCATTATTTCATCGAAATAAGGTGTGGTTACTGGTTAGATTATGCAAGTTTGGCTGGAGCTACAAATTTCTTCCTGGGGGTATGTTTAGGATTGACTGCTAGAACATTTGCTGCAAACTTTTCAACATGTTTCTCTTAAATGTTTCAGGTAGTGAAGAAATGTGTGGAAGCATTCTTCAATACATTTGAGTGAGCTTCTCTCATAATACTTTACATAAAGAAATATCTGCAACTGAGCTCCCTCTTATCAAAAATTAATTCCATATTTTTCTCAGTAATGAAAACTGTTGAAACAAATGCTCTATCCCTTACCCAATTACTTTGTACTTTCAAGCTAAAATAGTATAGACAACTCTACGCAATAATATAAATTAACAATGGAAAGCCTTAGCAAATGAGCTGAAACAACTTGAGCATTTAAAGCCGGTCTTGCCTAGTGGCTAGTACACATCAAGATTACATTGCACTACATGTTTTTTAAGAAAAGAAACATATATGATTGAGAGCCATACCTGATGTAATGAATAATTCTGAGAAATATTGAAATGACCTCTCCTGATTGGGCGACTCAGACAGTATGACTCAGAAGGAGGGATTTTCAACGCATCCTCTCCAAATATCATCTCCTTATAGTTGTTTTCTTCATTGTTGATCCCATTATCATCACCAGATGTGCTTTCCAAAGGATATTCATCAGCATCCTTGTCAACTAACCTTTCTGGGCAATTTGGGCAGTTCAGCAAAATATTGGCATCATTAAATAATAACTGAAACATAAACTGGTTCACTATGTTGCAAAAACCTGTTATTAGAAAGTACTAACACCACAGGAAATTTAGCACAACTGTAACTATGATTATAGAAATAAGCACCGCCGCCAGGAAATTATCCCTCAAAAGACTCCAAGTATTCCATTAATTAATATCTATGATGTATTCTTGTGCCCAACTATAACAATAAAAAGCAGGTAGACAGCAAGAGACCATTAATGAAATATTGTTGTGGTCAATTGCAAAATGTTAAAAAAATGTAGATCTTCCAGTTTCAAGTTCTCACCACAAGATTAGAACATTTTTTGTAAGTGCAACAGAGCAACATCCACACCACACGATGTCAACCACATATATAGATCCCACTGACCCATACCAAAGTAATAGTAACATATCATGAGAGCCTAATTCCTCTAAAACTTCAGAGCTAGCCATATCCAGCAACAATCAGGTATATCTTCACACTCCAGGGTCCAAAATCCACTATAGCCCCAGCCCCAGATGAGGCAAGCCACACACAACTTGCTTGGACTTTTGCCCTCGCTACAAGGAATAGATTAACCCGGAGTTGTGATACGGGTGTTTGTGGTCAAACACCTTTGTACCCAACCTAAGACCGGAGCATGTGGTGGAGGGCATCCTATGGTAACGGCTGTACGAGGCTACCGGCCGATTATCGACGGCAGCGCGTGTGAGATTGAATTTTGGTGGCAACAAACGTGCCATTTTCTATCTTGCTTTCTCCATTTATTCAAGGTTCCAAGAGCTGCAGCAAACTCCTAACAACCAAATCTAGAGAAAAGGGAAATGATATAGTAGCCTAACAACTGAAGATAAGGACCCTCAAAGAAATAATCACCGCCTAATCTACTGGCCGGCGCCGCAGCTGGCGCCTCGGCCTGACCTGCCAACACAGCCGACACCTCAATTGGAGCCTCAACCTGGCCACCTTGACCATGCCGCTTACGGTAGAACGCCTGGTTTGTTGTGGTCATATCAAGTCACTACTTTGTATTTTTATATGTATACTGTCCAACTCATATGAACTTCTAATGTGGGTAACCAAAACCAGACAAGCGGATTACATGGGATACCGGTGCTTCCACGAAGGACTGAAAGACGGCCATGAAATGACAAGCATGACAGGATTTAAATAATCACCTACTATCATTATTCCTATCAAGACGAATATTTACACAGAAGAGCTATAAGCAATAGGTTATCATTCTCATACAGAAAGAATACCCGCACAGAAGGCACCCGTGCTACTCGACAAACTTCACTAATAATGGAGGCGTGGCCAGGAAGTCTCTACCTACGAATGGCACTATAAAAGGAGGCTGCAATGATGGAAGGGCACGGAAGAATAGCAAGCACCCACACTCTTGCTAGCAACTCTCTTAGAGAGCCTTCTATTTATATTACTAGGGTAACCCTTCTATTTATACGTTCTTCTTTGTGGAACGTATCCCATATAAGCCTTCTATTTATCTTTGTTACAGCACAGTACACTTATATTACTAGGGTAAATAGAAGGCTCTCTGAGAGAGTTGCTAGTAAGAGTGTGGGTGCTTACGCCGTGCCCTTCCTTCAAGCCAGCCTCCTCCTTTTATAGTGCCATCCGTAGGTAGAGACTGCCTAGCCAAGCCTCCATTATTGGTGAAGCTTCTCGAGTAGCACGGGTGACTTCTGTGCAGGTATTCTTTTTGCATGGGAATGATAATCTATAGCTTATAGCTCTTCTGTATAAATGTCTTGCCAGAAATATTGATAGTGGGTGACTTCTTTATTTAAATCATGTCATGCTTGTCATTTCATG
This sequence comes from Raddia distichophylla, assembly GCA_005191435.1. NCBI lineage: Eukaryota > Viridiplantae > Streptophyta > Magnoliopsida > Poales > Poaceae > Raddia > Raddia distichophylla. Next base: position 1,633,976 of record SPJY01034155.1, on the reverse strand, counting down.
GCCGTCTTTCTATATATATAGAGAGAGAGAGGAAAGCTACTATACTCTCAGGAGTACGGATCCCGACGAGTTTTCGAAATTCGAGACATCTAACAACCGATCAGAACCGTTGATCTTTTTCGTCTGACTGAAACGTAGCCAGTGACCAAGTTTCATATTTTTTAAATTTGTTTACTATTTGTTTGCAATTTTCAAAAATAGCCTTCCAATTTGTCGTGGTGCGTTCAAAAAAGCTGATTTTCGAACATAAGAAACAAATAGTAAACAAATTTAAAAAATATAAAACTTGGTCACTGGCTACGTTTCAGTGAGACGAACAAGATCAATGGTTTGGATCGGTTGTTAGGCATCTTGGATTTCAAAAACTCATCGGGAGTACGAAGAGAATCTCGAGAGTACGCTAGCCTTCTTCTCTCTCTCTCTATACATATATATGTGTGTGCGTCATAACAAACATATTGCAATTAACAAGAAAATAAACCATATTAAACAGCATTGATGTACAACATTAAAAAAGGAAATAATATCTCTAAATACAATGCACCAATTATAGGTGTTAACTTTACTTCCATTAACAACAGATGACAAGCAAATGGAAAATGAAAAATAAATAAATCCATTAGAGATGAGAAACGAGCAAAAAATACCAGTAGGTGCAGATGATTTACTACTTTTGTCCATCACATCTGTCCAAGAGAATTTATTATCATCCCTGTTTTGTTGCGAAGAAAAACTATCAACACGTCCCATCTGAAAGGTGAATGTATGTACATCAGCACATAGAAAATATAATGTGATCCTCTTACTTATACAAAAGAACATTGATTACAAAATATCCAAAATATTGTAGGGTTAACTTTAATTTCCACTGTCCATAACATGTAAAGATCAAACATGTAAAGAGCTTTCTATTTATTTGTGCTTGCTTCATTTTTTTAATGTGTTGCATGTTAGAAATTTTTCGATCAAAACAAGATCTACCAAATCATTCTATTTATCTAGCTTCATTATTTTAGCATTTAGTATTTTACAACATTTTTCAAGTTTCAATCAACTTAAAAAATATCAAATTAGAGGGTGCAGAAGCACATGGGACAAGTTTAGCGTGAGAAAGCACATCACAGTCGTGTTAAATGTTGAAAGCATAGCTGAGGGTGTGAGCCAAACAAATCAAGTAGGGAGTGTATGACAAAGTGAAAAGTAATGTAATATTTGTTTGTAGCAAAGTAGGATGCTTGGCTAGTACCATATAGACCAGCTTGTTGAGCCTATACCATATAAGTACAATACGTTAGCTTATGGTGCAAGCCATCGATCCTACCTAGGTAAACTCGAACTTATAAGCAATTGTGACCATACAAGCCCCAATGCCCATGGAATTATAAGCTTATTCCCGGGTGAAGTAGCCTTAAGATTGTCAAAGAAGCCCTAGGGAAGCTATCTGCTATGCAATTGTCCGTGGCTTCAGCTTAATAGAATTGATATCTCAAACTATGGTGCCATCAAATCCGAAGTCCATTACGCCCAATCATTGTAATACTTTGAGGGAGCTGAATCTTTTTCATGAACCATGATGTTGCGTGTAGTAGTTGAGAACCAAAGGTAATGATGTGTAAGGACAAACACATTAATGACAACCATAAGTTACAATGACCCATCTCTCGTGTTCAAGTTCCTATAGGATCAAGATAGTAAATATACAACGGTCTTTAAACCCTATATGATTAGAGACAAAAAAAGGAGATGGCAACAAAAGCTATATATCAGCCACATAACGTTTTTACTCCATGATAATTTTTTACTATAACCTATAGGAAATAAATTTGCTCCATTTTTGACATGTAGGGCCTGTTTGGTTGGTTGCCGCCACTCGCCGTGACTTCCACGTTGGCAAGAACGAGCGCCTTCTGACAACGCCCGATTCAAGCGCCCTTGCCTTTCCACTCGCCGACGCTCTTGCGCAGTTCAAATTCCGTCCTCGCACTCACCCTCGCCTTTGGCCGACACCGAACCAAACAACTGTTGCTCGCCAATCATCAACACAACCACCCACGGCCGCCATCCAAACAGGCCCATAAATCCCCATGTTCAAATTAAAAAATTAGGAACTCAATGCACGAGCATCCACGCGCAGTCGGACACGAATACACTAGCCCACAGGCACCGTGCGCTCCCCTTTTGCTCTGTTCCAGGGCCCCACACGCATTACGTTTCGCCTATACTAATTCCTCCACCCGTGACACTATCTCATTTCTTTCCAAAGCCAGCCGTGGAGTTAGTGACCGCAAGGAAAGAAGCAGCCTGCGTGCTCGCCGGTCGTGATGCTTGTCGGCCGCGAGAGTGCGGAACCCTGTCCTTGCTTCCCTTCTCTCTCTACCCTTCTCTACGGTGATAAAGCATGACAAGCTTTTTGTTGGCAAGATCCAGCGAGCACGGTGTGGGGGCTTGCCTATCTAGAAAAGAAGGCCAGAAGAAGGTGCATCCCCATTTTCACCATGAAACTTGAGTCATGCACATACGAAACTTGGGTTTTTGCATGCTAAAACTTGTTTTGCTTTGGAGAAACTTTCTTATTTGCATCGGGTATTTTTTGAGCAACGGTGGAACACAAGATTTTATCAGTTTTTACCGAAGTTCCATGGGTCCTTCAAGCTTCATCAACAGGATAGCCAAGTTTATTAGGTTCGACCATGTTTCGTCGAGGTTCATCACCTAAATTTCAGCAGAATTTATTCAAGTATCACCAACTCTCAAATTCCATTGGCATTCTCAAGTTTCATTAATACTTACTGAAATTTAATTGGTTTTCTTCAAGTTCCATCAGTAGCTTTCTTCAGCAGTTATTTTCTAAGTTTCATCAGTTTTTGCTCATGTCTCATATGTATATTTTCAAGATTCATCTGTAGATTTCTTAAGTTTTCACAATTAATTTCCAAGTTTATGTGATGACATCAGCAAAATGTCATGCGTCCAATGGGGTGGCTCCCATCTGAAATACGACATGAGGCACTCTCCTTAAAAAAATGCAAGCATTTTAACTACTTGATTTAGTTGGTTAGGGCATATAAGCGTATGGATACTATATCCTTAGTAAATTGCTCCAAGCGGCTGGCTAGCTCCTTTTCATTAATTATCTAAACAAGACAAACTAAGAGCATCCCAGCACATCCTGTAAATCACTGTACTTTGCTGGCGCGCGCTGCGGATTCAAACTACATGCAGACTCAGGCAATGCACGCACGAGCACGCACGAGCATCAGCTGGCAGACACAAGCTGTGCTGGGGATGCTCTAAGCAACTCATCGGAAGTATAAATAAAAAATTCATAAGAAATGAGCTAGTCAAAGAAGACAAATGAATTCCCAGAATATATTGTAGTTGATCATTAAATAATTTATAGGAGGCAAACCCTATCTTTTGGTGCTACACGGCAACTTTTAACCAAGCTGGTTGTGCTGACATGGCATTGCATTGCATGTAATGCCATGTCAGCAAAACCATCCATTTTGAAAACTACCCCAAACCACTATTTGATCAGCCAAGGAACCATTTTGGCCTTATTTCGCTAATAGGAGGACCAAACTCGTTTGGTATTCCATATTTAGGAACCGAATTGATTCGTAGGCCATAGTTGACGGACCAAATAGGTACCTTTTTCCTTATAGGAATATGAAAATCTTAAACTAATGTAGAATAACAAAAAATAATAATATCCTAACACTTTACAGTAGGGTTTGCAGAGCTCCAAACATGTGCATAGTACCTTAGGCGGTAAGGGCTGGTTCGCCGAACGCGGTTCTTCATCCAAAAATGGGATCTTAAGCAGTGATGCAATCTGCAAGTGTTAACTCATTAGCTCCCATAACAAACATAAACCAAAAGGAAATGGTGAATGTGTTTTTGTACGATATCGTATGCCCTCTCCCGCTCTGCATTCTGTGATGAAGTAGCATTGATATTGAGCATCTGCAAACAAAAATAGATCCCATTAACTAAAGAAACATTCAATGATACTACCAACACTAGCGGAGAACGTCCCCAACAATTTGCATTCACCTGATCTCGCACAGAAAGCTTTGGTGCATCATTCTGCTGCGTGGTGACATGTCGGGCAATGCAGTGTGGTATATTGAATGGCATATCCTGACTAGCAAACCCCATCCGCACATTTGCAGATCCTACAATAGACAGGGTACTCGATGAACCGACTGTGGCCAATTAGCAAAGCTTTCCTCGAGGTAAAAAGAGCAAACTGTTGTTGTCTGGAAGTATAAACATATCCTAAAACTTAACTTTATCACCTAGTTCGATCAGCTCAGTAATTTAACCATTGAAATGATTCAAATTAACTAAAGCGACACAATGTTTTCCTGAATTGACCAGAGAAGGCGTGAATTGCCTAAATAAATTAGCTAACAAAAAAATAAATAGCCGTAAGTAAAGGCGGTACTAGTAGGTACACTGAGAAGACCGCTGATTTACAAATCTGAGAGCTACGGTTTCCGCGGAGGCGCACCTGGGTTGATGACGACGAGGTTGGAGCCGTACTCGGCAATGAGCTGCGACGGCATCACCGTCTTGAGGTAATCCTGCACTTGCTAGGGTTTCTCGAGGGTTTATGGAACAGGTCGAACTCGCCGAATCTGGTCGCTCCAGAGATGAAAATAAGGGTACAGGAGCTATGGATCTTACCATTTTGTTGCCGGCGGCGGCTCGAGGTAGGCGGCGGGCAGTGGCGGGCGGGCGGAGCCGTGGAGGCCGGCGCCGCGGTGCTCGGCGGACCGGAGGTCGGGAGGATGACTGCAAGAGGAGGACGGACTCGGAGCGCCGCGCGGCCTCGTGGGCTCGTGGCGCCGCCGGATTCTCCTGGCGCGGCCGCCTGGCCTGGCCTCCCGGTCGCGGTCAGGGAAGGCCTGAGCCGCTGAGTCCTGACCGGAGACGGAGAGAGGCAATGGGCGAGAGGAGAGAGAGAGACCCAGGGCGCTGAGCGCCTCAGGGCTCAGGCCGAGTTGCGACTCTCTAGGCGGGCCTCCAGGCTCCACAACACAGGCCGACCACCAATGCCCGACATTGGACCGGAATGAGCCCGAAATGGCCTATGATGGAAGGGCCGCACAAGTGTGAGGGGTAGTGATTCCAAACCTTTTTTTTTCCAAAAATTTGGGTGTAATATCTTTGACCCGTGGCCCGCCAACATGCGTGCCAAAACGGAGCTCAGGAATCTTTTTGGACGGAGGAACTGTACAATTCAGCTTATCTTAGCGTAGCCTAGCGTTTCAAAAAAACAGAAATTCTATAGAACGGGATCCCGTCCGAGGCCTTCCCCGTGCGACACGTGTCCCCGCTGTGCAGAGGAGGAGGGAGGAGGAAGGAGGAGGGAGGAGGGAGGAAGGAGGAGGCCTACCTCAACGCCGTCGACCTCGCCATCGCCGCCGTCGAGCTCGCCGCCGCCGTTTCGAGTTAGGGTTAGGGAACATTTGGGTTCCCTCGGGGTTTAGAGGGAGGTCAGGGAGGCGGCGGACCGGCGGTGGAGGGGGGACTGCCCCTCACCCGGTTAGGGTAGGCAGCGACGGCGCGGCAGCAGGAGGCTAGGGCGGCGGAGTGGCCGGCGGCGAGGGCGCCGCCGACCGGGGCGAAGGAAGGAGGCGGCGGGGGTGTGTGGAGCAAGAGGCGGAGCTGGCCGGGGAGGAGGAAGGAGGCGGCGGGGACGGGGAGGGCGCGCGAGGAAGGAGGCAGCTAGTGGAGGGGAGGTATCCCATCGGGGTGGGCTCCCGACGGGATACCGTGGGCTAGTCGCCCCCTTCAGAAAAATTTGAAAGTTTTTAATGAGAGTTTTAAATGTTATTAAAAAATAATTAAGAAATAGTTTTAGAATCTTTAAGATGACTACTAAAAACCTGAGAAAAATCATTACAAATTATTACACCAGATAGGCTATATAAAAAGATAAATTTTGTTGAAACGCTACGCTATGCTACGTTAAGCTGAAATGTACAAGGCCGGAGAGCAGGTGAAAATACAGGCCTATGTGTAGTTTTGCACGGAGAGCAAGAGAGCACGTGTCGTACAGTCTATTTCACTTTTGCAGTGAAAATAGAAACATTTAGCTGCGCTATATACAGCGCGTAGCTAAGAGCTCACCCCGCGGTGGCCACGTCGCCCGAAAAATCTCGGCCCTCCGTTCCCGCCGCGTGGCTCCCGTCTGATCCGCCCGATTCGAGCCCTCCCGGGGGGACAGCTTTGCAAAAAACCCCTCGTGCTTTGCGATTTTCTATCCGCCTCCCCGACCACTAGCGCTGAGGTCCTTTCCTGCCTACGTCGTTTTCTGTTTGCCCCCTCAAATGTTTCCTCTTCTTCCAGCGATGCCCTTTTTCGCTTTGTAGATGCACCTGGAGTTCGGACGAAATTACCCGCAAATGCCACTGCTTTTATACCTTTCTCCAACCCTTTCCCCTGCTCATTCCCACTCTATTCTCCCCTCTTCCCACGGGCAGGCCGCCTCTCCTTCCCGTCCGCGCCGCCGTCGCCTCTCCTCTGTCCGCCGCTGCCTCTTCCCGCCCCTTGCTCCGCCCACGTTAGACCGCCGCCGCCCCTCCTCTCACCACCGCATCCGGCCCCCATGACCGCCGCCGCCCCCACTCCCTCTGATGCCTCCAGATCTGGTCACACCGGCCTGTAGGGTCCGGCGACCGCGGCCTGTACGGTGGCGACGAGCCCCATCCTCGACGGAACCGCGGCCGTCTCCTCGCCTTCGCCTCCCCCCGTCCGTATCCACCTTCGTCGTCACCGAGCAGTGCCTCGGCCTTCTCTCCCCCTCGGGCGCCGGTCAAGGTGAATCCCCCAACCCTAGCCCTCCCACCCCGTCGCCTCCCCCATCTCACTCCAGTGCGGTGTCACCCTCCGATCCTCCCCCTCCCACCCATGCCGCCGCTGCCGCCCTGCCTGCCGGCGCCTCCCCTCCACCTTGCTCCCCGTCTCCTCCCTGTTTTTAGGCATTTCCCCATCGTCTTATCTCCCTATCCCTGGAGCTGAACCATCATTGTTATTTATGGTTGGATAGTGATGACATGTGAGAATTATGACTGTTGCTTTTGGGAACATTTTGAAAGCATCCTATGAATTGTGTATGTAAGCATATCATTTAGTTTGGAAAGTTTAGGTCCGCCTTAAAGAAAAATACATTGTTTTGCTATGTTCGTAATTAAACTTTTGTATCACCGCCAAGGTCACAGAAAGTTGTCATTTTGAACATCAACAGGTTCTAAAAAATGCAACTTCGACCGCTCCTTACTATTGAATTATTTATAAAATCAAACAAAATTGTAATATTGTTCG
>SPJY01034155.1:1565069-1619071 GCA_005191435.1 Raddia distichophylla | reverse complement strand
AAATAAATAAAATAAATTAGTGAAATAATAAGTAAATAAAATAAATGTATTGTAAATAATTGATTATTTACTCTTTAGTAATTAGTAATTAGTAATTACTAATATAGGTTTAGTGAATAAATTAGGCAATTAATAAATAAATAAAATAAATTAGTGAAATAATAAATAAATAAAATAAATGTATTGTAAATAATTGATTGTTTACTCTTCAGTAATTAGTAATTAGTAATTACTAATATAGGTTTAGTAAATAAATTAGGTAATTAATAAATAAATAAAATAAATTAGTGAAATATTAAATAAATAAAATAAATGTATTGTAAATAATTTATTATTTACTCTTTAGTAATTAGTAATTATTTATGCGATTGATGGTTGATTGTTTATTAATTTGTAAATGTTATTCATTACCTTTTTTGGTTAGGTAGCATATTAGGCTTAATAATATTATGTGCGCATTAGTCATTTTCAATTGTGACCCAGCCGTACGTCACCCATTCGGAAATGGCACAAGTCGTATGGAACACGAAAGGTGATTCGTTGTGTTTTCATATGAGATGTGATAAGCATTTTCGAATTATCCAATGGATTGCCATCTATGGGCGTCCCAGTGGACAGCCCACGAATGACTGATCGAGCAAAATTTATTGCGACACTGGTGGGTTCGAGATGAGAATTTCGACGGCATAATCCTAAAAGGTTCTCCTGTTCATAACATAAGTGCTCAGTGGTTTTAATAACCCTCCTAGGCCATCGTTGCACTGGGAGAACCCTTATGATTATACTGCCAAAATCTCGTCTCGAACCCACCGGTGTCGCAATGAATTTTGCTCGATCGGTCATTCGTGGGTGGGTTTAGAAGCTTTCCTAAGCCTGTAATGAAACCCTCATTTGAAATGACGCATGCCTACGTACCATAGATGGAAGAACAAAGAAGTTGGATGTACGATGGATGGCAACCCAACGGACAACACACAGATGAATGGTACGAAAAGACCGATGAATTTGTGACTCATGCTTTCCAGCATGTGTCGGACCTTAACATTAAGGTGACATGCACTTGTGTTGAGTGTGGGAATTGTCGAAAGAGAACACGTGACTAGATGGAGCTCGATCTATGTAAAATGGTTACAAAGCCGCGTACCATCGGTGGGTATATCATGGGTACAGTCGCCGTGCAGCGCGTACACAACCCCTATCTGTACCCGATGAAGGTTTTGATGAAATTGATCGGGTGAATGATTTGATGAAAGACTTTGGCCATAATTTTGAGGACAAGGAGGCACCCACGTCTGTGTCCGATTTCATGGGGCTTCTTGAGTCTGCCAAACAACCATTGCACGATGGAACCATAGTAGTCCTGCTGTCTGTTGTGGCCCGTATGATCGCTATTAAATGCAAGTATAATTTCTTGATTAATTGTTTTGACAAACTCATATCATTGTGGTCCGATGTTCTTCCTCAAGGTCATAAGATGCCACCTACTTGGTATGAGTGTAAGAAACTTATATGTGGACTAGGAATACCATATGAGAAAATACACTACTGTCTGAATCATTGTATGTTGTATTATAAGGATGATGTGGATAAGCGTGCTTGCGATAAATGTGGAGAGTCAGATATGTGGAGATAGACGACGCCGAAGGGAATAAGAGACAGATAAATGTGGCGAGAAAAGTGCTTCGTTTCTTCCCACTGACAAAACGTCTTCAACGATGTTTCTTAACTGAAGAAACAACGCAGCAGATGAGGTGGCACAATGAGGGTAAAAGGACAAAGGGTGATGTCATGGTTCATCCATCGGATGGGGAAGCGTGGACACATTTTGATCGGAGGCATCCTGTTTTTGCATTGGAACCAAGAAATGTACGTCTTGCGCTTGAGACAAATGGGTTAACGCCGTTCAATATGAATGCCGCGTCGTATTCTTGCAGGCCAGTGTTCACCATGCCTCTGAATCTTCCAACATCGATTTTATTTAAAGAAGAGTTCATGTTTCTATTCCTTATCGTACATGGTCCCAAAAATTCTGGGAAAAATCTAGACTTTTTTATGACGCCCTTGGTTAAAGAGCTTGAAGAGTTATGGAAAAGTGGGGCAATTACATACGATAGGAAAACAAATTCAAATTTCCGCATGAGGGGCGCATATTTGTGGTCTATTCATAACTTCCCCGCATATGGAATGTTTTCAGGATGGAGCACGCATGGGAGACTAAGCTGTCCTGCATGTATGGATGATTCAAATGCTTTTTCAGTTGCCACATGGGGCAAAGACAAGTTTCTTTGATTGTCACCGTGCTTTTCTCAAACCAAGTCATCCGTTTAGGAAGTAAAAAAATGCATTCCAGAAAAACAATGTAGAGAAAAGACAAAAGCGTGGTCGTTAAACCGTTGCTGCCATAAAGGCGTGGCAGGTCAGATTGGTTGAAGGAAGGAATGATGTGTACGAGGGTTACGAGGAGTCACACCATTGGATGCATAAGTGTAGTTTGTACTATCTTCCATATGCTGATGATTTATTTTTGCCCCATAATTTTGATGTCATGCACCAAGAGATGAATGTGGCCCAGACGATTTTTGGTACTAACTTTGACATAGCTGATAAGAGCAAAGATAATGTAAAAGCACGTCTCGATTGCTGTGAAATATACAATCGACCATCTATGAACATGATAGAGGGTAGGGCCAAGAAGCCGAAAGCACTGTACTGTTTAATAGTCGCACAAAGGAGAGAATGTATGGAGTGGATCGAAAGGAAGCTTAAATTCCCCGATGGGTATGTGTCGAATATAGGTTGTGGCGTCAATGTTGTTCAAGGAAAGATAAATAGAATGAAAAGCCATGACTATCATATTTTCATAAGAGATCTCATGCCCGTTGTGTTTCATGGCTACGTACCTGAAGAAGTCTGGATAGCTCTTGCAGAATTGAGTTCCTTCTATAGGAAATTATGTGCTAAAGAGATACAAAAGAACGAAATGGCCAAAATTGAAGATGATATAGTTATACTTGTTTGCAAGCTTGAAAAAATTTATGTGCCTGGGTTTTTCAATGCAATGGAGCATCTACTCGTGCATTTACCGTATGAAGCTAAATTGGAAGGACCCGTCAAGTATAGGTGATGTATCCCGTAGAGCATCGACTAAAAGGGGTTCGGTCCAACGTGAAAAACAAGCCTCGCGCAGAGGGTTCGATAGCAGAATCGTACTACATGCAGGAGATCACCAAATTTTGCAACAAATATTTCGCGAGAGAGTAAAATGTTTACATACAAGTACCACGGTACAACACAGTATGCACTGACCAATCTGACCTAAAGCTGTTCCTTGTAAAAGGTAATCTTGTGGGGAGAAGTACAAGGCGATAGTTAGCACAAGAAGAAAGGATGGTGGCACTATTATATGTGTTTGATAATATGGAGGAAATGGTAGACATGCAAAAATAATTCATACGAACTGAATGGACTGGCAGTAATGACCCCAATCCGGATGAGAGAACGAAGCTGATGAAGGAGGGTGCTAAAGAAGGACGCCCAAACTTTTTAGTTTGGTTTTGGAAACATGTTAGTCTTACTTAGTATCATGTAAGTATTTAATCTAATTTTGTACAATTTATAACATCCATTATCTTTTCTAACGCAGTGCACGACCCGTGCGAGCATACATAATGGTCTTCGTATCATGTCACGTGGATCAACACAAACTGTCAAGGTGCATGGAACTTACGATGTTAATGGATTCCGATTCCGGTTTCCGTCTCACGACGGTTAAAACCTAATTTGAAGACGACAAATATTTATTGTTGGTGATTGATGAGCTGGCCATCCCGAGATGGGCCTTGGGCCGATTCCGTACCGGCCCACCGCGCATACAAAAGATCCCAAAGGCCAACCTTGGCCATACCGAAGGAAGTGTCTAGCCCGCCAGGGTCTCCCCCGGGCTTGACCAGGTCAAAACCACGCCCCCAGCGGCGTCACGCACCTCCCGGGCTAGGGTCCCGCGGGTAGTCCGCCTATCTGTGGGTAGGTGGCGACAGCTGTCATGTCCCACCACACATTCCCCGGCCTTGACCGGGAGGAACTGTGTCTCCCCGGGGATCTGCAGCCCAAGGAGAAGCACGCGGGTAACTCGGTTTGTCGTTTGCCCCCCTTTGGCAGGCAGCGACGGTTGTTACGCTACGTGACGCCCCCAACGGGTGGCGCGAGGCTAGCTCGGTTTAGTCAATGTTGTATTGGGGATAAAGGGAAAGTGCTTTCTCCCTAAAGCATGTTTCTCCCCTGTATAGGCACCCCTAGACGAACACGTGTCCAGTACTAACCTGACCAGCTTCTCGCTGCAGGCTCCAGACCAGACAGAGCCTCGGAACGAGACAAGAACACCGCCACTAAAGCAAAGATGGGCGCGGGGCCCACCATATAAGCTCCGGGCGACCCGCCGCGCCTATAAAAGGAAAGGCCCCGGATTCAGTCGGGGCCAGGTGATTGAAGCGATCCAGAGTGATAACAAGCTACCCAAGCAACACACGAGTCCAAAGCTTCCTTAGCAGTAGTCCTAGTCCTTAGCCACCTCAGTGTCCGAAACCTCCATGTAGGCTTGGGAACGGCGCCTTCAAGCCTGGTCTCGGCACCTCTTGTACTGTTTTCCACCGTATAATGAACAAGGCTGGAGTAGAGCTATTACCCGGCAGTGGGGGCTCGAACCAGGGTAAATCGCTTATGTCTTCACGGTTTGTATTGTTTTCTCTCTCTCCCTCTCTCTCTTCTCTTCCTCACCGTACGACGGACCTGTACCCGGATCGCCAAGTGGCATCAGGCTTAGTCCGGGAAGACCGCGTGGCCTGAGCCCCAGTAGGCTCGGCCGCCGCCCCGGGCTACTGAGAAGGGTGGTCGTCGGGCCTCACTGCAACTACAAATTCGTCTGCCGGTCCGTGGACCCGTTGCCCTTCAGGGGCGCATTTCCCAGACACCGACAGTTATGTACTATGCTACGGGGATGATGGCATGGAGTATTATGGCATCATGAAGGAGATAATTGAACTAGTCTTCGAGGAAAGTAAAGAACTATCGATTGTTTTATTTCGTTGCGTTTGGTTCGATCCTATTAAAGGGGTTTGACGTCGACCTCAGTTAGGAATGGTGGAAGTGAAACACACCTTGAGGTTAAAAGGGCATGATCCGTTTATCCTATCTAACCAAGCAGAACAAGTATATTACCTACCTTATCCATGCAGTAAAGCAATAGACAATAGTACTAAACGCGATGAGAAAGACTTGAAGTCTTGGTGGGTTGTATACAAAGTTTGAAGACCTGGAAGGTTAACTACCCCAACGTTCGATGACTATCATTATCCAATACAAGAACAACGTACGAACGACAATTTCATGATTGATATTGGCCATGGACTAGATAATCTAATAGCCACAAGTGATGATGATGTCGATGAAGAAGTTAACCTACCCAACAAAACGGGCGATATCGAGGAACCTATGATCGATTCTCTCGATGTCGATGACACATACTTCTAACTTGAGGTTATTAATTATGCATATTTTTATTTACTTAATAATTTATTTACTTATTAAAATTATTATTTCTCACAAACATTACTTTATCTACAGGATGGCACGACGACAGTTCAGGAGGAGCACCTCTGAGGAGGAGGAGGGCGACGACCGTGAGGGCACACCGTGTTCTGTCTGTGCGGGCAAACACTACTCCGATGAGGAGCTGGCCCTCACGGAGGAGTCTGGGGCCGGCGAGGCGGACACCCCGGGCTCTAGCCAGGCAGGGGCTACTCAGGCATCAAAAAATAAGAGAGGGCCCAACAAGATGCCTAAGACGCCAAGAAATTCGGCGGATCAGATTGTGATTGAGATTGATGAGGAGTTGGCCCTCACGGAGGAGCCTGGGGCACGAGTCTCGGCGATCGAGCACTTTTACAGGTAATCACTTAATAAATTTCTATTCTTTGGTATATTTCTAACGCATCCTAAATTTCAATTTTGCTAGGAGAGAGCACGGTGAAAGGGTGGACGGCTCTTTTGCTCGGACAAAGTACCACACAGCTCCGCAGTATCTCACCGTTCAGCCAGATTGGGCCTCGAACGTCCCGGATGCCTGGGAGGCCCTAGCCAACCATTGGGCCAGTCAGGAGTTACGTGACAGGTCTGAGACAGCCAAGAAGAACCGTGCTGCTAAAGGCAGCAGGACTACCGTCGGGAAGATGTCCTTCGCCCAGCTTAGGAAGAAAATGGTAATCTTCTTTATTCCTTATTTGCAGCTTTGTTTTTGCACTAAAAACCATATTTTCTATTCTTTGTTCTGTAGGCCATCACCACCAGGCAGCTGCCTCCTTGGCTGCAAGTGTTCCTTAGGGGCCACTCCTCGCAAAATAAGGATGGCTCCATGTGGCCTGTGGACCTCGTTGCTGCGCAGTGAGAGGTACGTAAAATGTTGATACCGAGTTTTGACGCAATTTACTATTCAACCATTAATGCCCAATGTACACTTCCACGTAGGCACGCTACAAGGAGGCTTACGCCGAGAAGCACGGGCAAGAGAAGAACCCGATGAGCCGCTTGATCCCGTGCTCATCCACCAAACTATGGGTGGGAAGGCTCATGGGAGGCTAGCGATCGGCCAGGACCACATGAGGTAGGCCGGCCAATGCCAGACCGTCTTTATAGACATTTTTTTTCTCTCGACGACGTCTAAATAGCCGTCGAGCGCACCTATCTCCAGTACACTTGTAGCCCCTGTCTCACTCGATGGCTCTATTTAATGTAACCATCGACACTTTATAAACTCGACGGTTTACTAATAAAACTCTCGACACATAGGACCAGTCCTGACGGTTTAGGCCTGGGCCGTCGAGACATAGTCCTTTCTCGAGGGTTTCTCCTCTACATCAAATCGATGGTCAAACAAACGTATTTGAATTTTTCAAAAATAAAAACAACTATGTTGCTAGACAAATGCTTCCATCATCTATTATGCATCGAAACATGTCGCCGATGAAAAAACTACAAAATTTCAAGTATCCTATTCGACCCCCCCAAACTCGGTGTTTTTCGGATAACATCCAGGTTATCTTAGAAGAATACGGTGAGATATAATATTTTCGTACAGCCAATAATTCATTCCAAATTAGAAAAACAAAACACAAATTTTAAAATCAAATGTGTTACTTAGTCACAAACATAGATATCTTGGTTTTTTAATAAATTAATTCTATTATTCACCAATTTACAAATTAAATATTATAGTTCAAAATGTATGTTATCCCGACGGCTAACATGGGGCCATCGATATATATTGACGCCGTTCCTATCCCTAACAGATGGTTCATCAGTCTCGACTGTTTGGATTCAGCCGTCGAGACAACCTGCCCTAAGGACAATCTATTGACAGGTTTTTATTGGCCGTCAAGAATATGTTATTTGTCTTGAGTGTGTTTCTTTGGCCGTCGAGACCTACAAACGCATTCGAGACTGCACCCATTTCCTGTAGTGTTTGGACATGAAGTTGTAATATGGTAGAAGAGGGTCATGTTAGGGTCGGACTCATATCCATGGCCTCCACTATAGTCGAGGTATCCTTGGTGTAAGTGGTCATGACAATCCATCTGTAGTACAAGATACGCAGGGGTTAGCGGCTGGCTTGTGGCCTCAACCTGGATGGTCCAGTGTATGTGTGCTGATTGAGTAGGAGCACCCATAGTTAGATCCCCACGGATGTAGGCAATTGTGTCAAACTACATTATCAAATATAGTGCATCCGATGTCATCTAGATCATGCGTGGCGATTAAAATCATAACAAGTGGTATCAAAACAAGGTTAATCATGCGGAAGATCTAATGGAGATGTGAGATTCATATCTCTACATGATGCCCGAGAAGACTCAGTGGCGCAAGGTGGGGTATGGTCGTGATCGTCGATCTGAGCGGGTGGCTTAGGCTATTCAATGGGTTGCAGTTGGAGAGGATCATCAAGATGTGGTGATCAAACATACAAGATGGCAAGGTAGTCCACGTGGAAGTGGAGACTCCGGCTCAGGATCAAACTGGTGAGAGCTGGACGTTGTGAGAAGCCGGACAAATTGGGGTGGTGGGAGCATTGCAGTGATGTGATCATGTGTGGCATGGGATGCCATCATGACATTGTGATTTAAGATGTGTCGATGATGGGGTCGTCTGGGGCACGAGTCTCAGCGATCGAGCACTTTTACAGGTAATCACTTAATAAATTTATATTCTTTGGTATATTTCTAATGCATCCTAATTTTAATTTTGCCAGGAGAGAGCACGGTGAAAGGGTCGACGGCTCTTTTGCTCGGACAAAGTATTTCACAGCTCCGCAGTATCTCACTGTTCAGCCAGATTGGGCCTCGAACGTCCCGGATGCCTGGGAGGCCCTGGCCAACTATTGGGCCAATCAGGAGTTACGTGACAGGTCTGAGATAGCCAAGAAGAACCGTGCTGCTAAAGGCAGCAGGACTACCGTCGGGAAGATGTCCTTCGCCCAGCTTACGAAAAAAATGGTAATCTTCTTTATCACTAACAACCATATTTTCTATACTTTGTTCTGTAGGCCATCACCACCAGGCAGCTGCCTCCTTGGCTGCAAGTGTTCCATAGGGGCCACTCCTCGCAAAATAAGGATGGTTCCATGGTGCCCGTGGACCCTGTTACTGCGCAGCGAGAGGTACGTAAAATTTTGATACCGAGTTTTGACGTAATTTACTATTCAACCATTAATGCCCAATGTACACTTCCGCGTAGGCACGCTACAAGGAGGCTTACGCCGAGAAGCACGGGCAAGAGAAGAACCCGGAGGATGAGCCGCTTGATCTCGTGCTCATCCACCAAACTATGGGTGGGAAGGTTCATGGGAGGCTAGCGATCGGCCAGGACCACCTGAGGTAGGCCGGCCAATGCCAGACCATCGATATAGCCATGTATTTCTCTCGACGACATCTAAATAGCCGTCGAGCGTACCTATCTCCAGTACACTTCTAGCCCCTGTCTCACTCGAACGGCTCTGTTTAATGTAACCATCGACAATTTATAAACTCGACGGTTTACAAATAAAACTCTCGACACATAGGACCAGTCTTGACGGTTTAGGCCTGGGCCGTCGAGACATAATCCTTTCTCGAGGGTTTCTCCTCCACATCAAATCGATGGTCAAACAAACGTATTTGAATTTTTCAAAAATAAAAACAACTATGTTGCTAGACAAATGCTTCCATCATCTATTATGCATCGAAACATGTCGCCGATGAAAAAACTACAAAATTTCGAGTATCCTATTCGACTCCCCCCAAACTCGGTGTTTTCCGGATAACATCCAGGTTATCTTAGAAGAATACGGTGAGATATAATATTTTCGTACAGCCAATAATTCATTCCAAATTAGAAAAACAAAACACAAATTTTAAAATCAAATGTGTTAGTCGCAAACATAGATTTCTTGGTTTTTTAATAAATTAATTCTATTATTCACCAATTACAAATTAAATATTATAGTTCAAAATGTATGTTATCCCGACGGCTAACGTGGGGCCATCGATATATATTGACGCCGTTCCTATCCCTAATTGATGGTTCATCAGTCTCGACGGTTTGGATTCAGCCGTTGAGACAACCTGTCCTATGGACAATCTATTGACGGGTTTTTATTGGCCGTCGAGAATATGTTATTTGTCTTGAGTGTGTTTCTTTGGCCGTCGAGACCTACAAACGCATTCGAGACTGCACCCATTTCCTGTAGTGTTTGGACATGAAGTTGTAATATGGTAGAAGAGGGTCATGTTAGGGTCGGACTCATATCCATGGCCTCCACTATAGTCGAGGTATCCTTGGTGTAAGTGGTCATGACAATCCATCTGTAGTACAAGATACGCAGGGGTTAGCGGCTGGCTTGTGGCCTCAACCTGGATGGTCCAGTGTATGTGTGCTGATTGAGTAGGAGCACCCATAGTTAGATCCCCACGGATGTAGGCAATTGTGTCAAACTGCATTATCAACTATAGTGCCTCCAGTGTCATCTAGATCATGCGTGGCGATTAAAATCATAAGAAGTGGTATCAAAACAAGGTTGATCATGCGGAAGATCTAATGGAGACATGAGATTCATATCTCTACATGATGCCCGAGAAGACTCAGTGGCGCAAGGTGGGGTATGGTCGTGATCGTCGATCTGAGCGGGTGGCTTAGGCTATTCAATGGGTTGCAGTTGGAGAGGATCATCAAGATGTGGTGATCAAACATACAAGATGGCCAGGTAGTCCACGTGGAAGTGGAGACTCCGGCTCAGGATCAAACTGGTGAGAGCTGGACGTTGTGAGAAGCCGGACAAATTGGGGTGGTGGGAGCATTGCAGTGATGTGATCATGTGTGGCATGGGATGCCATCATGACATTGTGATTTAAGATGTGTCGATGATGGGGTCGTCCGAGCCTCCGAGGTAGAACAAAACTAGTGGCATGTGGAAGGCACATTAGATGAGCTCACCATGGATGTGGATGTGGAGGTGGTTTTTTGGAGAATTTTTGGCGGTGGTAGACGTCCTTGATGCCCCCCAGACATAGGAGTCCACGCAGGTGAACAGTGCAGGTCGACAGACAGGTGCAGCTGTTGGCGCGTTAGACCGGAGATGCGCCCTTGCTCGACCGACGCACAAACGAAACGAGTCGGCACACGTGCGCTATAGGGTGGTAGAGAAGGTAGCGGTGCGCCGTGGTGGAGTGCTAGACTTGGGCAAGCGCAGCCATTGAGCCAGGTGTGTGGCAGGGAGGCTAGTGCGTTAGCGACATGCAGAGGTGTTCCAAGCTTGATGGAAGGTGCGGCTGCATGCAGTAGGGTTAGGCTCACAGGATTGGCACACGGAAGCAAAGAAGGCTGGCTAGGCGAAGCACTGCACACGGGTATGCCAACAGGAGTCTAGAGCTGAGCGAGGAGCCTAGTGGTGGTGGTAGGCTGACTGAGTCTATTACGTAGTTTGGCCGAGGAAGCAATTGACTAGGCCACATCGAACCTGCTTGCGCACAAGAGCGGTCGTTCGCTTTGGGCAAGTAGGTCGATGCAAGAGTAGGTTGGAAGGGCACATCAGCATGGAGGCTGGTTGCGTGGAAGTGAGTTGAACTATGGGCCAGGGAGCGTGAGCACGCTGGAGTGGGTTGTGCGCACACGATGAAGGCCACATCCGAGTCAACGCAGCAATGCACGTGCATGCGTGCAGTATTGGGCCAAGGCCAAAATGTGTTTGGAAAATGCGTAAATTCTTATTTTGTGTGTGAAAATTGGAAGAATTTGATGGCAAGAAGAAAACGAGTTCTACTTGGACAAGAGTTTCTCCACCACTATATAAGTAGGTCCAACAGGATCTAGGAGATATAGCGGAAGATTGTTTTTCAAGTTCTGAAAAAAAAACAAATCTGTAGCCTGAAGGAGCCATTCTGAGTGTAGTTTTCTAGACACTGCAGTCTTATCGATCTTAAAGGGAGGCGCTTGAAAAATAGTGAAGAGTTTTGTCCAATGAATGTCAGACAGGCTGACGACCAAGTCAGCATGACTTTGTTCAAGGAGGACAAGTTTAGTGAAACCAGTAGCGATGATAGTGTTCAATCGTCCAGGCTAGGATGAATGATATGCAATCCAGTCGCCACGCCGGTCAAATTGTTGGTCGACTAGATGCTAAATAGCTCTAGTTTCAGTTTGGTGAAGTTTGATTGTTCTGAAAAATTCATCTTGTGGCAGAAGATAATCAATGATCTCTTGGCATACCAGGGAATCTTGAAGGCTCATTAGAAAAAGAAGCTGGAGAGGGTGAAGTATGACGATTGGAGGAGATGCAGCTTTGTGGGTCACAATTATCAGGTTGTGTCTGACCAATCAAGTCATCTACCACATGATGGACCCAAAGACACCAAAGAAAATCTTGCACAAGCTAGAAAGTCAATTCTTGTACAAAACTTTGACCAACAAGTTGTATCTGAAACATAAGATGTTTGAGCTAAAGATGCAGGAGGGGGTGATATCGTAGAGCATGTGAATGTTTTTAATCAGTTGGTCACGGATCCAGAAAAGCTAGATGTGACCATTATGGATGACGACAAGGCCAAGAAAGAATGGGAAGAGAAGAATGGTAAGAAGAAAATGGTGCAGTGCAATAAGTGTAATGAGTGGGGACATATAAAAAAATACCGTATAAAAAAGGGAACAACTAATGTGGCATCAGCTGGAAGTGGCCACGATAGCAATGGTGAGATGTTCTTGGTACCAAATATGCATTCAGCTGAGAAGTGGACTTTGGATTCTAGTAGTTCTTATCATTTGACACACAAAAGGAGTGGCTTTCTTCATACATTACTATGGATTTTGATTTTATATACTTAGGAGATGACATGGTGCATCATGCCATTGGAGTGGGTGATGTCAAAATGTGTGATGGAGGTGAACGGGATTTCAATGTGTGAAGCATGTGCGGAAGATGAATAGGAATCTCATATCACTCAGGACCTTACATGAAGATGGGATGGTGTTTCAGGCTGATGAAGATGGAAGGACCGTGAGGATCATGAAAGGTATTGAGAATGTGATGATTGGGAAAAGTGGTATCTCTCATTTGTATAGGCTGCATGGAAGGTCAGTTTCAATTGCAGGGATTGTAGTTGAAGGTGGAGCCATATGAGAAGTTGTTGCGGTGTTGGTGATGTATGTTCCAAAGGGTAGCAGGTCTGAGGACAAATCAAACTAGTCTGACGACTTTGAGTTTAATATATAAAAAGTCAGCATGATATTCAGTAACATATTCATGTCTTATTAGCTTTTTCATGGCATTCCAATTATGATGTTTTCTCTTATTTCCACAATAATATTTCACAACATTAACACAAATCCATTTAGAACACTACTTGGACTTCTATTTTTTTTCTTTTTAGACAAATCATGTTTCTCAAATTCTCTATCTACGGCTATTTCTCAATCAATGTAAGCATTAGCACCATACATTACATCGAACATAGGCAATGCACAGTTCATATTATCTTGCTCAACCATTGGAGATGGTGTAATCTACGAAGTCTTCCTCACAACATGAGGAGAGCTCTCATGAAAAGTGTGATCGAAATCTCGCATGATCAATGTATGTCGTTGCTTGTCGCGACTGGTGATAATTTCTCCAGTATAACAATATTGATTGGAACCATTATTTTAGTACGACTCTGTCATGGTTGTTAGCAAATAAGGAGAACACACAAATATATGTGAAACATGAAAGTGCATATAGGCACAATTAGTTTTGATGATTTATGATATCATGCTATTTGATCTAATGGTTTTAATGTGTTTGGAGACATGTTTAATTTTTGAAGGAAAGTGGATGAGAATATCTCATGTTCCCTTTTGTGGATGAAAACAAGAGAAGATTAGCGTCCTTAGACTTGTATTTTATAAGTTTTATTTTGAGTCTTAAGGATAGCCGTACTATTAAGTGGGAAGCGACAAAAACAACTTCTAGATGTCTTAAGTGCCCATTTGGATTAAGTATAGCCTAGGAGAAACACACCCAAACCATCCAATTTCCTAAATACACAAGTTCATTGCTTCAAGGATAGAAATATCCGGTATTCAGTCCAGAGTATGCGAACTGGATAAGTCCAGAGTATCCAGAATTTCAGCTTTTGGGCCTCTCTATTTCAATATTCGGATTTTCCTTGAGGTATCTAGAGTTTGGATCGAAGCATCCGGTGTCGGGTAGTCCGGAGTGTCAGGAAATCCCAAATTTCAAGTTTTGTATTAGTTTCCCTGATTTTCATTGGAGTATCTAGAGTTTGGATCGGAGTATTCATTATGAGGAAATCTGGAGTATCCGAAAATTGAAGATTCTCGTGTCTCAGTCTGTTGGAACTAATTAATACCAGAGTATCCGGAGTGCACATAATTTTTGTCCAACGGTTAGTTTAGCCCCCACTCATATTTATTACCCCTCATCACCTACCAGTAGAATAACTCTTCCTTCTAGCATTCAATACAAGCCCTAGCAAGCCTCTTGAGCATTAACTCTTCTTCTCACCCCAACTCCTCTTGATCCAAGCCTTGGGTAGAATTGAGAAGAGAGATCGAGTGTCTCAGTGAGCTTTGCTTCATGCGTTGAGCACTCGATTCGTCCTCAAGTTCATTCTTTGTCAGATTCATTACACTTGGAGATGGAGGACTTCTAGACAGCTAGGCGTCACCTTGAGGCACCAAAGGTTTTGTGTGATGTGCTGAGGATTGTTGTGAAGGTTCGATTTCACTTCCGCAAGGGAAGAAAACAACGAGTGAAACCAAGGGGTCTTGGTACGACCTTTGTGCGGGATAGGGTTGAAAGAGACCTGGGCTCAAGTGTGTCCGAGCCTACCTCAACAGAGACGTAGGATCCCCTTAGGGATCCGAACTTCGGGAACAAATATTTGAGTCTTCGTTTTTGCTCTTGGTTCCTTTTACTTTCTTGCTAGATCTACTCTGATTTGTGCTTTACTTATTGTTAGATAGCACCCTTGTGTGCTAACACTTGGTATTGCAGTGTGGATTCAGTTTTTGGTGCAAGTGGTAAAGAGAATTTGTAGATCAAGTGCAAGAATCAGTTCCAACTCTATACACAAGTTGGAGTATTCGGTATTCTGAACCAAAGGCTCCGGAAGTTTAGACTGTCCAAGGTTTCAGATCGGACTATCCAAGGGTCAGTAGCTTCTGCATTTCAAAGGGACTATATCACCGATCCTTCAAAACCCTATCAAATACCAGGTGCTGTAATTATTGTGGGTCACATGTCTCAAGTCCATACCAAGTTCTACATTTCTTACAAATCCAACAAACGATGCAATTGATGGTTGGATCATGATACACAGATCTCAAATATGACTAAAATGATTGCAAGATTATCGCCTATATGGTTAGTAGAAAGTGGAGTTTGGACGGGCTATTTATGAGTTGCAATGAAAATGATCCGTTAATTTCATACTTGAAATAAGTGTTCAAAACTACCACTTAGCCTGTGTTGCTAATCAAACAAGCATGGATAATAGTCCCAAGAAAGTATGTGAATATGAATACAAGTGCTAGACACACGACAAGTCAATGATATGCATTTTAGAACAAGAAAACACATGATAGATCGAACTTTCACTTTGCTGTTTTTCAGCCTAGTAGACAACAAGTTGCTATTTTGGCTATAACTTTTTGGTCAAGTGCCTCTTTGTTCAATGATTTTTTCCCTTTTTTCTAAAGGCTTTTGCAACAACTTTTGTTTAAGGCCAACTTTCTGAAAAAACTACACAAAATTCACAAGTGTGCTTAGCTGTAGATTCTATGACAACTAGGTCTGAATCAAACATTTATAATTTCTTAATTCCTCCGTGCATGGACTTGACACTCGGCAGCAAGATAAAACAAGTCGTGGATCTCCATTTTTTTGTTTCACTAGAAAAGTATATAGCAATATTTTGTTTTTTGGGGGGTTTTAGGGATGGATTTTGAGATGGGGAGTTCAATAAAAAATGAGTAAGACGATAAACAGTAACAAGACAACACTAGAACATACATAAACTCAAATTAGTAAACCAAAATTAATAGATTGAAAAACACAAAGGGTTTTGATGGCGGCAAAACACTCCTTTTGTGGGGCAATTTTCTAGAATATAGGAAGAACACAAGCAAACAATTAAACAATGGAAAGGCTGTGCATCGGAGGTCCGATGCCTCCGGACCAGCACGAGCGGAGTGGGCTCTAGCCCAGGGACAGCCCATGCATGCCGTGGCCCGGCCGCGTGAGGGAGAGATGAGAGAGCAGCACATGCAGTGGGGCCCACAGGCATTTTATTTTTTCGGCGTCCATAATTTTTGACTGAATGCTCCAGTCCATAAACCATTTGCGCCAACATGTTCCTCGTATTTTTACGAACAAAACAAGATATATTTTGCCATATAACTCTTCAAACTTATCTGGTGAAACTTAGGGCTCGCCTACTGAAACTTGAGTTTCGCCTAGTAAAACTTGGGTTTCATATTCGTAAAACTTTCCCGAACTGTCAAGTTTCATCAGGTTTCGTCCAAGTTTTTTCAAGTTTCTTCAAGTTTCATCAAGTCAATTCAAGTTTCATCAAGTTTCAATAGGTTTCATCCAAGTTTCATTAGGTTTCATCAGGTTTCAACAGAACACGGCCAAGTTTCATCAGAACACGTCCAAGTTTCGCTAGTATAGATGTAAGTTTCATAAGTGCCTTCTCCTAGTTCACATCAAAAATAAAAAAAGTGAAAAAATCAAAAAATTCAAAAAGTATTTAAAATGGGTTGTTCTCGATTTTAGAAGAATTATGAAATTTATTCCATGAATTTTGAACTCTGTTTGAATTTTGTACAAAAATCTAATGCTCGTAATAACTTCGTATAGCATACATTATACGAAGTTATACGAACATAAACTCAAATTAGTAAACCAAAATTAATAGATTGAAAGACACAAAGGGTTTTGATGGCGACAAAACACTCCTTTTGTGGGGCAATTTTTCTGGAATATAGGAAGAACATAAGCAAACAATTAAACAAGATACAATAACTCACCGGTCAACCATTTCTTTCATACCAAATAATGCGTTCATGGGTTTGCCCGATCTTATAATGAGCGGATAACTTCAATTAGGCAAAGGATGACTGATGGTCTGGTTATGAACCATACAAGGATAAGCGCCAGCAATCGTTAAACCACACTCTTGATTGTTATCAATCGTGTGAAGACATGGATGACCTAACCACGAAAGGTCTATCCTTACAACCAATCGAAGAACTAACAAGAATAAGGATGAGGCACACAAACAACTGATGTTTCAAACTTGTTTACTGCCGGTCTAACCGAGTCAAGAGAATAAGGATGAAGTTCCACACATAGGATAACTAATCTTAATAAAACGTAAAAAGTGAAGGAGTCTTGTCCAATATATAGACATAGAGATGATTGTTAGGAGGTGCTTTCATGCCAAGGATTTACATGGGAATTAACCTTGAAGTATTGGTGTCACAACACTTGAAGAGATAGAAACTCGATCTTCCCACCAAATGTATTTTCACTGCTATGGCCAGCTCAGAACGAATTTGATGGTGAGGTTGGATATGTTGGAGAGTGTACCAAGGAAGCTTTCCATCAAGTGCTTACTCACCTTAAATGGACTCTATTTGCATTCTCTATACCCACTTATTAACAAATTGGTCTAGAAGACCAAGCTAAACACTTTTTTATTCACATTGAGCCTGGTTGCATTCACACCTTGCATTCTCATTCCGTGCTAGTCCATGCCATGCCTTATAGGTTCAACAACATTATTAGATAGTATTTTATCCTTTATTTTAGATTTATTTAACCCGAGGATCGAGTTTATCTGATAATTCATTTCTCACACACGTGCTCGGATAGTCGATTCTTGTGCGCATGTTGCTTTGCAACCTTGCATGTTCATTGTTGGACCCGTGGGTGTATCCGATATGGTGATGTACTTAGTAGGACTTGTATCTGTAGCTTCCGGTATAAATAGGAGGGCACCCCTTGTGTAATCAGTCATGACGATCTAGCTGTAGTGCATGACGTATAAGGGTTAGCAGTCAGTTGTAGCCACGACTCGAGGGTCCAATGTGCTTATGCTGATTGGGAGAGAAGCGTCCATAGTCGGAGTTCCGCAGACATAAGCAAATCGTGTTAAATTGCGTTACCAAATATTGTGCCTCTGATATTGCACAAATCCTCCACTCATCAGAGCAGCACATAATCAAAGCTTCCCCTTCTTCCATGGTAGCACCGTGCATTGTTTTTCACCAGCAGTGTGAGCCCATCCCGGCAGCGGATTGGCTTTCCAGCAGGAAAGACTGAGCGCGGGTAACCGCAGCACGGGTGGCTGCACATGCGCGCACCGACGCCAACTGCATGCAACAAATGCCAAATCCCAAGCCTCTCCCCGTGAGCGAAAGCCCGGTTGCTCCTAACCACCTTCAATGCTCCCTCAAGTCATCAAGTGCTGTTTGTTTGCATGTGCCACAAGCCTAATCCAATCCCGTGGCATGCGGATTGAGAGGTTAATTAGACACAGATCATTGTGCACCAACTGTACCTGAGCCTTGAATTCGATTCGAGCCCACCCAACCTGTACTTAATGCTACCACACGTCCCGCTAGCTAGCTCGATGACTCCCTTCTGTAAGGAAGTAATAATAAAAAATAAAATAGGCTGAAATTCATGAAGGTTCAAGGAGCATCAGGTAAGGTTGGAAGGTTATTACCCCTACTGAACCTTGAAATCCTAACCTTTTATGACGGCACTCTGCATTCCATTGAAAAATTACATGGCATACAGTTTAAATGATTTTGTGCAAAAATATAAAACAAACATGTTATCTTAAAATTGTGTCAAAAAACATGTTATCTTGATGAGGTGTTTTCTCATGCATCCCTATTTATTATTTTAAATCATATATATTTTCATTAGCACACACAAAAGTATCCTCTCGTATCTTTTCAAGACAATTATGTACGGGGCATAAGTCATTTTTTATCACTCTTTTTACAAATTCGCAAGCACCTTAACCCAATAACCCTTGTGTACGCTTTATATTTATCAAATTAAGGAGGGATATTTATGTAGTTTTCAATTAGGAAGGATGATAATATGGAGGGATAATTAACGGACAAAATGTATGGTCATTTCCTCGTGGGCAAACAAACGATAAAAATTGCAATGGGAATCGATCCATGTGTAGTTCAGGTGATGCAACAACGTTTATTTGAAGGGATTAGATCCTTTGGATATGATGTATAAGAGCAACTAAAAGGTTTTCATTTTACTATTCATTCAACTTTTTAAGGATAGAATTTATTGGGAGGTGAATGTTTTGGATAATGTAATGTAAAATTTAATTACGACATATATGTTGGGGGATGATCTAAAATTCATTCTTTTATGAAAATTGTACTCTTTCACGTCTTATATATAAAAGGTTATAGAAACTATGCCTTGAAAGTGCTTTACAATTTATATATATTTCTTCTCCTAAAATGTGCGTGGCATAATGCCAAACATATTTGAAAAACATCACCATGATCTCTTCACATTTAATAGGACTTAGGTCATCTTCAATCGTTGAAACTTAGGACGGTCTAGACACTATTCACACCTCTTTGTTAATATCTATCTATATTTTTTCTTCTATTTTATTTGCTAAAATACTAAAACGGTCTAAGTTATGCCCCGTTGGCAAGCCCTTAGACCTTGTTTCTTTACGATTTAAATTTAAAATAAGAGCTATCGTTAGAAATTTGTCATTTCTATATAAGCTAAATGATTTAGTTCTTTAAAGTTACAAAAAGGCTTGAGCCTGGCAGTCCGACGCGCCGGACTCGCCTTGTGTGTGAAAACGCGCTCCCACACGGTTCTGTTGCTTTCCTCAATTCACACGCCAGGACAGCAGCACCACGTTCCTTTCACGCAAGCTGGTGGTCACGTGGGCGGGCCCTGTGCAGCGCAAGAGGAGCAGACTCTTTAGTCTTTCCCATTTTCTTCTCTGCCAAGTGCTCTCCTGGAGAGGAAAATAACAGCACGGCTCGCTGCTGTGGTCGCCGCAGTTGCTTCTCGCTAGCTGCCGGTGAGCTCGTGCGGCCCATCTAATCGGCGGCCGGTGAGCTTGTGTGGTCCTAGCACTATCCTTCGCGTGTTTCCTTCTCTGTCCCCAATTCCTTCTCTCTCTATCCTTGTCTCTAGTTTTGGGGGCAAATCTACAGAGCAAGAGAGATAGAGAGAGATGAATGTGCCAGATCCAGAGAAGAAGAAGGCTAGGAAGGAGATGAATCTTCATTTTTCGTTTGGGAACTCCAAGCATGTAAGTATAAACTTGTGTTTTTTTTGCTTGTTTTCGCTCGAGCCGGCGAACTTGGGGTAGGGTTGCCGGATTTGAGGAAGGAGACAAGGACGAGGCCCATTCCATATTTTTTTTCACATGAAACCTAGGACTTACCTTCTGAAACTTGGAGTAGCACGTTCCGAAACTTGAACTTTGTACTTTTGAAACCTATGATTTTTCGCTTCGAAAACTCTGTATCTCGCATGTTGAAACTTTGATTTTGCCGGACGAAACACGAACCTTTCTCTGTTGTAACTTGGACTTCGCCCGTCGAAACTTGGGGATTTTTTATGATCGAAACTTCGTTCTGTGCAACTGAAACTTAAGTTTTGCCCATTGAAACTTAGATTTTGTCTACTGAAACTTGAACTTTGTACTATTGAAACTTGGTTCTTACTCTCGAGAAACTTTCTGAACTTTCAAGTTTCGTCATCAGGTTGCCAGGTTTCATCAAGTTTCTGCCGTTATTTTTCAAGTTTCAGTAGGTATTTGCCAAGTTTCAGCGATGACGTCATGCTGATGTCATTGGTCCGGACGTCCGATCCCTGGCGTTGCCCTTAAAGTTATTTTCGTGTAATTGCTTCTTGCCAGAGTTTTTAAAATATTTTTTTTATAATGTTTTGAGCAAAAAAAAAAAAGGCATCAGAGTCTCTTTATTCAGCCACATGCTAATTTTTCTTTCTAAAAAATGCAGACGAAAAGCAGAAGCAAAAAAGAAAATTTGGCAACGGCCTCCCTATATTCTCTGAGAAAGCCTCGGTCACCGGCTCACCGGCCGGTGCATGCACTGGGCACTCCCAACGCGCATGTTATAGCGGCCCCACAAGACCATCATTCCCTTCACACGCTTCCCTTCCGCATCTCATCAACCTCACTCTCCTCTCCCACTCGCTCCGCCGCTGCCGCTTCACTCACTCGCTCCCACTCACCCACCTGCTCGCCGGCTGCAATGGCGTCCCTCCGCGCCTCCCTCCTCCTCGCGGCCGCGCTGTGCGCCGCGCTGGCGGCGTCGCCGGCATCGGCGTCCCGCGACCTCCGCCCCCGCCGCGCCGGCTTCGTCGTGCGCGGCCGCGTCTGGTGCGACAACTGCCGCGCCGGCTTCGAGACCCCCGCCTCCACCTACATCGCCGGTGCGGCTTTTATCTGCGCGTTTCTTGGAGCTCCTTTCCTCTCTTAATGCAAGCTTGGGTGGCCAGTTGAGGAGGACATGACACAAAGTTGTCTTCTTTTCTTCCTTCCCCCCCTCTTGATCTGATTTAGGTGCGCCATGTCTCATGTATGATGCTTATACGAATAGGTGACTGTTGTTTTGCGTATGTGATCTTTAAATGCAGTTAGGAGGTTCAGATTTGTGAGGATCTTTTTGCATTTCTTTATGAAACATGGTTCGTTGCTTAGTGTGGAAGTTAGCACTCTCCTAGTATTCTGTCGTTTGTTATTGGTGAATAAACTACTTGTGTGCGCCCGATTTTTTTTTCCAAATTATGAGAGTGGCCACAGAGAAGTCCAATCTACGATGCCTAATAGACAAGCGAGATTCTATGCAGTGTTGGATCTGGGAGTTCCAATCTTGGTCGGTTTGTTGGAACTTGGAATAGTGTAATCGGATAGGACATTGTTGGATAACGGGGGTCTGGTCGCATGCTGCTGCTTTACTTTGGTGATGATCTTGATTGATGAAAACTGAGCACACAAATTTGTTGAAAACTAAATGTAGTTGGTTTTGTCAGTGGGTTTTGTCATTTGTTCATGTCTGAAATAAATGTGTCATTATATTGAGAATAAATTCACATGCATGTGAACTGAACTCAATTTTTATGGTCATCTATGAAGGCTGTCTAGTCGTTACTGAACAAAAATTATGATTCTCCAGTTTAGTTGAAAGAAAAAAGGTTGATCTTTATGCCAAATTGTAAAATGGAGCCTACGGAGCCAAATTGCAAAAAAGATTGTCCATTTTTAATCAAATGGAGCCAAATAATATTTAATTCTTTGGCTTTAGATTATTATGGGCTAAAGCACAATGGCATATCAAACTATATATACTTCTTTTTGATATTAAGCTATAGAGAGTTCTCTAGTATTGCTAAGGGTCAAACGAAAACAACCTCTGTGATTTTTAATCATAGAGGTAAGGTTGCGTACAACAACCCCGTTACCCCGCTTTTGTGGGAGTTCCTCGGAAATATTGGGGTATGATGATGATGATGATGATTCATGCCAAATTGCAGAATGTAGTACAAGGAAATGAAGATTTTGTTGATTTGACCAAATATGTGCTTTTTTTAAATTGCATATCGGAATACATTGTTTTTAGTGCAGGAATACATTGTCATAACATCATTAAATCTTGGTTCCTTTTTTTGGGAAGGGGGGATCACCCCCCTGATTTCCATTGCAATAATGGAAACAAGCATTTTACCCATTACAACCAACCGCAACTTTTGACCTCTGTCAGACCATTTTGAGTTTTCAAACTCAGAAAACTCCCTCCCAAAACAAACTACCTACTACAATCATCACCATCGCTCCTATTACGCAGCCATCACCGTCGATACACCCCTAGTACTCAGCCATCGCCATCGGAATCCATACTAAATCTTGGTTCTTCTCACCATGAGATGTGATACAGGTAATCTTGAAAAATGCTGTTCCTTGGATTAAAAGTAGAAACACTGAACTATATTGAATTATTGATACCAGATACCTGCCAACTGTGGTCCACACATTTAATTGGTTTCTGTTTTCAAAAAGAAACTTTTTGTACTTTGCCATGAAAATAATTTGTGCAGATGCGCTCATCAATTAAGAAGAATTACAACTACCATAAAATAGTTTTTGTAAGCATTTTGTCTATGTGCAAATTGGTTTTGAGTGAAAGGCTTCCTTGGCAGAGTAAATTTATAAGCAGTTCAAAATTGAAAGATATATACACGGTGGACAACAAAGTGGATATGTTAGTCCGATACTTTGATGAATTCACACTATGTGGCTTAACCAACAAGGTTGGGTGCAGCAGTTCTAGCAGTATAGATGGCTAGATGCCACATTAAATTTGTTTGACAAGGAGGAACGAACAATAGAAACTGCACTATACTCATCCACTATTTTAATCATGTTGCTTGCATATTTTCCGTCCAATTTTAGTTCTGCTAGTTAGCTTTTCATATTTTGTTTGGAAAAAGTCTACTTGACCCCTGAACTATATAGCCTTTTCTATTTAACCTCCTAAACTAGAAAATCAGGTATTCTTCCTCATGAACTATTCAAAACCGGGCAGGCAAAATGTCAGGTTCGATGGTGCATACTATACGCGCCGGAATCGAACCTGTCCAAACGGCGGCTCGGCCGAGGGCCGGCGCGCCTAGGATTGGTTTGGGCAGCAAGTCTATCCCTTGGGAAGTTATCTCTAGTTGGTTTCTATCTTTAAGATATCCTTGTTTAGCAAGAAATAGTTACTATAATTAGAGTTACTTTATTTAGCATTTGTATCCACTATATACATGGAGTTGGGATAATAAAGAAAAGCAAGCAGCAGGTTACCTGTTGCCCTCTAGTTTTCCCTGTCTTTCTCCTTCTACCGCATCACACGCATGCCAGCTTTTGGCCGTCGTGCGTCCACCCAACCAACGGCGCCTGCTCGCCGTGCCCACAAGTCACTAATTCGTCGACCTGTGTATCGCTACGATCTGCGAAGCCGTGCACGTAACACAAAACCACCTCAAAACCACTCGCAAGGGGTTATTTGCCTGATTTTGAATAGATTGGGTGGTAGATTGCCTGGTTTTCTAGTTCAACGGGTTAAGTAGACCAAACTATATAGCTTTGGGGTCGAGTAGACTTTTTCCTATTTTTAATATACGATGCGATTTTCATACCTGCTCTGAGCATCACCAATTTCAAATGTCAGTTTCACCTATTTCAAATGTCAGTTTGAATTGAAGGTCGACATGCACAGTGTTTAACAAAGCTGCATATACAGAATTAAAGCTAAAAGTATAATTAAACTTTTTTAGTTTATGGTAACTTTACTCTGTTATCATTTGCAATCAAGATTTGAAATGCATACCCTATACTATTTTATTATATTTCCATTTTCTAGTTGGCACTCCTACTTTTAGACTAATGGAACATAGTGCTTCACTTGTCATTTCTCACTGATCTCAGTGGATTCTTTTGGAAGAGAAATACGGATTACTGGCCACGTACTGTTTGTTATGCATTTGCCAAGTATTATATTGTGATATTTTTTATTTACACAGGAGCAAAGGTGAAGGTTGAGTGCAGATCAAAAACCACTGGAGCAAGGACATGCAGCTTCGAGGGTCACACTGACCGTACTGGTACCTACAACATCCTTGTCAACGATGAACACGAGCACGAGCTCTGCGAGTCTGTCCTTGTCAGCAGCCCAGACAGAGGGTGTGCTAAGCTTGTGGCTGGCCGAGAGAGGGCCCCTGTCTTCCTCACCAACAACAATGGTGTTGCGTCCAATGTTCGGCTTGCAAATGCTCTGGGGTTCCAGAAGGATGTCGCTCTTGCTGGTTGTGCGCGGATGCTCAAGATGTATGAGGAAGACCGCGAGTAAGGATTCAGCGTATGCTGTTACTCGGATTGTTGTATGTCTGGCTGGTGTCTAAAATGTTCTGAATCTATTATAACCGGAACCTCTATATACGTTACTATTAAACAGAAAGTATTGCGCTTGTGTGCTTGATATAGCTTAGCACCTGAATATGTATGTTCGTCTGCAGTTGAACTGCAAAATTTATCAATCGACATGTTGATGCTTCTTATTAGTCTAATGTAATGTGATTGTTGTCTGTTTGGATATGATTCTGGAATGCTTTTGGCCCAAGCAAGCTTCGTCTTTAAGAAATCACGCCAAAGCTTGGTGACCTGGCTTTGGCCAGATGGCCTTTGATCAGTAAAGGTTTTTAGTTAATTTTTTTAATGGAAAGATTTGAACTATTGAAGTATATATTTACCAAATGAACGACAAACTTGAGCTTGGAATTTCTTGCTTGTATCTTAAATGGAAAGGTTTGGCCTATTGAAGTATAGGTTTACCAGATGAACGACAAACTTGAGCTTGGAATTTCTTGCTTGGTGAAAGGTGGGAATGGCAGATTGACTTCATGGAAAAGATTAGTTTAAACAGGCATACAAACATCAGGGAAAAAAATTAGCCGAATATTTGAATGTATGCAATTACATATTTCTTGATTCACATGGCAGCATACCCTGCATTGTCTCGCAAAAAGCGTAGAGAAGCTGCGCTTTTCTATCGTATACAGCGAATTGTACTACTGCAGCGAGTTAGCAACATTTCGATGCAATTGCAAGCAGGCTGAAAAGAACGACTCTGCTGGCTATGTTACCTTAACCCAATCTGAATGTCCAACTTGGAAATAGATCACAGGGTTATCCCCTAATTAGCCTAGGAGGCTAGGAGTTTCTTAGATAAGTGGTGTTTTAATCAAGCCACAATACTTAGACCACTGAACCAAACAGAGGTGCGTACCGCTTGGATTGGCTCACGCGCGCCCTCTCGTTAGTTTCTTCTCCCTATTGTCTTGCGCACGCAAACGCCCCATCTTGTTAATTGTTTGCTAATCCTTTCCATCTCACCGCTTTAACTAATCACGCTTTTCCCTCTTGATTGATCACGCTCTCCGTCGCGACACCGCGGCTGATGCGAGCCTAATTAATCACCCAACCATCTCGATCGGATCGTATGCACGCTGCATGATTAGGCCTTACTCCATATGAGAGCTTCTTCAATAAAATAACCAATCACCAATTACGAGGAATGTGTCATTTACAAATAGCATATAGACAACTTTCTTAATAAACTAACGATAACAGTCTATAAAATTAATATGGATACATATGTAATAGTGTACATGCAACTTAAAATTAGCTATAGGCTGAACATAAGATATTATCTAGTCTTCACTACAGGAGACTACAACACCAAGCCGTCGAGCACAATGCGCAAACCGTCGAGAGAGAACAGTCTCGACGGTCGGCCATCAAGACAAGGTCGTCGAGGAAGCTTCGTCGAGAGAGAGCAGTAGTCTCGACGGTTAGGCCGACGAGAGAGCTTGTATCGGCGGATACAGGTTCAGCCATCGATACATAGCTCCCAGATGCAATTTGTCGCTAGGCTGGCGTATTCTCAACGGCCAAACATTAGCCGTCGAGACAACAATAGGTGGCTCCCACCTCAATATGTTCCCGGTGACGTGGCCCGAGAAGACTGTCTCGACGACTGTCTACAGCCGTTGATAGTATGACAAGTGGGTCCCACATCTACCTAGCCGATAGTCTCGACGGCTCCTACAAGGCCGTCGAGACTGCATCAGAACAGAAAAATTGTTTTACAAATCCAAAAAATCACAAATTTTGCGGCTGCCACCACTGCTCCTAGAAGCAGTCGTACCTACAAACCCAAAAAATCCCGGCAATTCATAAATACCCATGTCGCAGATATGCGACAACAATTCATGACAAGCACATAAATATGTACAAATGCACAAAATTAAACACAATTTGACCACCACAAGCACATAACACATACAAGTTGAAGTTCATCACCACAAACATCGAATTCCAAAATTAAACTGAATGTAATGTTCTCCAAAGATAAACCTAACAAGCTAGTGATCGGGATCGCTGGGCCGAGGATCGCTTGACTGGGGATTGAGTGGTTGGGTGAGCATTGGCGGGGCGCCCACGAAGAGATCAATGACCTAGGTGGGACCCTTTTGACTCGCCGATGTGTCGCCCCCCTCCGTGCCATGAACTTCACCCAAAGTCACTGAACCGGAACCCTACATATACATACAAAACATATGTTTATCAGTTCGTCATTTTTATACGGTTTGCAACATTAATTAACATGAGTTAATAACTTATCGCCTCTGTAATGTACAAACAAGTCACCCTATGGGCGAGCTGGGCCCACGTAGTCACTTGGTGGAGCAGTCTAGGTGCCGTAGGTCATGTAGGGAGACGTGTCCCGTATCCACCGCGAAACGGTGGCAGACCCCCATAGAAGGCCAGACCACCAACAGTACCACTAGGGCCAGCATAAAATTTTATTTACATCTACCTTGTGTATTAAATTGTAATAAACGACATTAGTATTAGATTTTAATTTTCAGTATTGTAGATATATTAATTAATTTAAATCATGCTTATGTTATAATTAGTATCGACTAAACATTAGTTGTTGTTGACACTACCCTACCAACATTTAAAAAAAAGCCCAAAAAAAATACCTCGATGTTGGTGCAGAAGAAGACGATGGGTGACGGAGGCTAGTGGCACAGGGAGAGTAGGCGGCGGTGGGCAGTGGTGAGCATCAGTAGAGGGTGGAGATGGCGATGGCGGCGGCAGTGGGCAGTTGTGAGGCGGCTGGTGGTGGCGAGGGCAAAGGGCTTAGGGACTCGGGCAAAAATGCCACGTCCCTGAGCCCTTGCCCCAGATCTTAACCGTGGCAGTCTCGACGGCCACTGGAAAGCTGTCGAGACTGTCATAGTAACGGGCGAATCCTATGTGCCTGTCTCGACGGCCTGATTCCAGCCGTCGAGACAAGTCTTCTCCGGGCTTACCCTCGACGGTTTCGAACGGCTGTCGAGACAGACATAAGATTAGACTCGACGGTTTTTGTCTAGTGGTCGAAACTGTTGCCGTGGAAAGCTGTTTCGACGGCTTCTGTTGACTACCGTCGAGGTTGAGGTTTTGTCTCGACGGCTTCTTGCATGGCCGTCAAGACAATAACCTGTCTCAAGGGCAACACCATCTAAAGGGCTTAAATGGTCAACCATCTCTATTTCAAATTTAAAAATATCAAAAAATTAATTTCATATGTTCAAACCATTCCATGTTGTTTCCTACATGAAATTACAAGTATGGAAAAAACAAATTTTTTTTGAGCTTCTGACGTGGTGACTCCTTTGTAAACTGAAGCTTTCCGGAGAATTTGAGGTGGAAGTTTAATAATTTATGTGTTTACCATTGTCAATCACCATGTTTGAATTTAAATTAAATGCACTTAAAAGTTTCAATTTATGTATTGTTCAATATTCACTAAACGATAATCTCATCCGATAAAAAATATTAATTTTTCAAATTTTGAAAAAAATTAAATATTGAAATTCAAACTGTACTTTAGTACATTTAAAAGCTACGTTGGATATTATACAATTGTAACATAACCAAAAAGCATAGCAATTAAAAGACAAAAGTTATAAACACTACGTTCGTAGTATTTAATTTCATATCACAGTAGATTCAAATAAATTTGAATGAAATTTAAACCAAAATAAAATAAAAAAACCAACATTAACTAGAATGTTTGAAGAATATGGTGTCTCGACGGCCATAGTGTGGCCGTTGACAAAGGTATTCTCGTGCAGCCTGTGTCGACGGTTTAATGGTTGGCTGTCGAGAGACATAGATGCCGTCACGCCTGGACCGCCTCTGCAGGGACACCTCCAACCAGTCTTGACGGTTATCAGATGGGCCGTCGAGAGTGACTCCCCGGGTGCTCATTCTCGATGGTCTTTTAGTGACCATCGAGACTAGTGGATACGTATCGACGGCTGCATGTTGGCTGTCGAGAGTACAGCTGACAGTGGACTCTATTTTCGATTCACAGAGACAATTGGAAAGACTAAGACAAGAATTACGAACAGCGCATGTCTGCGGGGGCGACTTCGGTAGCAATTCCGGTGACGACTTCCACGACGGCGAGCCTGCCGATTCCGCCGGCGGCTTTTTCCGGCGAAGGGATCGCCATGGGATCAGCGTATTCGGGTGAAGAATATTCCTAACGTAGCAGGTAACAAGCTAACGACATCTATTAATTCTGCCTTTTTGCTACAGGTGGGCACGCGAGGTTGAGATGGGGCCCATGGCAGACCAAGTTGCTATCCAAAGATGGTTCGAGCGAATCGCATAGCTACAAGAAGGAGATATTTTCCTCATTCTAATGTGCATCGCCCTTTTGCTCATTTCTGGTGCGTGAGTCCACGATCTAGGGTTTCTAGGCTTCTAGCAGAGGGGCTTGGAGAGGAATGGTGGTCGGCGATCGGAGGCGATTTGCCGAGGTTTGGTGGCAGCTCCTATGGAATCACACCGCGGTGTTCGGGGAGGAGATGGCGTGTGAGGGGGTCGTCAATTTCAAGGTGGACGAAGGTTTTCTTCTGGTAGAGGTCAGATGCGTGGGAGTTTTCAAGGTAGGCTTGGTTGGTTTGGGGGTAGGAGAGAAGAAGGCTGGAATAGGCAATGGTTTGATGGGGGAGCAAACAGCAGTGGTTGGCAAGAGGGACGGCGTCGAATGAACTCCTGGGGAGGTGGTCGTGGAGATTTGGGTGACTTGCAAAGTTCTACTTGGATCAATCCGATTGCAGATCAGAGGAGTTCAGCACAGCAAAATCTGGAGGGGAAGTTTGCGGCAAACAAAGATGGTGGGCATGTTGGGGGTTGGTAGGGTTGGCAAGGTAAATCTATTGGGTCAAGTGAAGGTGGTAACAGGCCATCAAATACTGTGATCTCTCAAATGTCTCAAAAATGGCATCCTAGAAATACTCAAGTCAACAACAAAGGTATGCCTCTTGATGTTTCTTCTGGTTCTGATATGATTCTGGGCAAAAAGGATGAGAAAGATGGTGACAACTGCTTTCGGTGTGGGCGCAAGGGACATAAGCTTGCTAAGTGCAATTTCCCTGTTAAATGTCTTAGATGTGGTCAAGATGGGCACTTGGCAAGGAGGTGTTCTGAGAGAAAATCCTGGGAATTTGTTGCTCCTCTTTGCGGTTTTCAATGTGAAGCTCTGGGTTCTTTCTGATTGAAGATATACAGATAGAAAACTTCGACAAACAAAACAAATGCACTGTGGTGATTAGTGTGGAGAAAGGACAGACCACTGCTGAGGAGTTGAGGGCTGAGTTTAAGGATTATTTTGGATCGGATTGGAATGGTGAGGTGTCGGCTTTGAATGATAAGCAATTTATCATGCAATTCCCTAATATATACCAAAGAGGTTGAAAAGATTTCTAGGTTCCCTAGTATGCAGATGAAGTCATGTTCAGCTTTGTTAAAGTTTTCTACATGGAATGAAGAGGAGGAGGTGTTGGGTTATCTCCAAGAGGTATGGGTTAAAGTGAGAAATATACCAAGAAGGAGAAGAACATTTCAGGTGGCATGTTATATAGGATCTATGATTGGGGTTACAACAGAGGTGGGCATGGATAGTCTTGGGAACTTAGACTTTATTAGAATTAAAGTGGCAGTGAGAGATGCTGCTTTAATTCCTGAGGCAGTGGAGGGAGTGATAGGAATAGCATTGTATGAATTTTATTTGGAGGTTGAAGGTAATGAGCTAGATGACACTATACCTGATGATGGTGTAGCTATTATAGCTGATGGAGGTGGCGAATCAAGTAAGACCAAGAAATAGAAGACCTCACAGGACACAATGGATTGGACAAAAGGGAAAGGAACCCCTACACAAATGAAAAACCCAGTCCAGTATAGTGGAAACAAGAGTATGGTAGTAAACACAAGAGTTGTGAAGAAATAAATATGGATGAAGCTGATCTGCTCCGAACTGAGGTTGAAGAACATATGGCTGTTTTGTAAGGTCAGTCCCAATTAGCATCCAGGTTCCTTGTTGATGTTGATCCTAATCTCTCTTTTGGATGTTTTCAAAGGATTAGTTCATATCACACTCTTAGAAGTTGTCCAAGACATTTTGACTTGTCTTGGTTAAATTCTATTAATCAGTGTGGATTGTCAAGAGCTCCAGATGCCTTACTTAATAGCAAAATTATGTTGAATGTTTGCACGACCATTAGGGGAAAGGATAATGAATGTGGTTCTGTAGCAAACATTTCCCAGGCTCATATTGAGGAGATTGTGGATGATAAGCTGATAGGGGATATACTTGAAAAGTCTAACTCTATTTGCAAAATGGTAACTCAGCCTCAAGAGTTAGCTCAATATAAACCAACCAATGTGGGAAATGATGATGTAATTCTGTCTGACATAGGAAATAGTTCTGTGGGCGTTTCAGTTATTCCTCTAAAGAATAAACAGATTCCTGATATGCCAATGGATACTACTAGAGAGCAGATACCTACAAGAAGTAAGAGATTGATGGGTAGAGGTACCCCTATTGTTGAAAAGGCTTCCAAACTTCTAACGAAAAGAAACCTGGAAGGTAATCACAACCTTACTTATAACAATTCTTTTTCTTTAATCCGTCCTGATAATTTGTTAAATGTCGACTGGTAGCTAACCGGGGGTTATCGTCGGCAATGATTATATATGGGGCGATGCACAAGATCCAAACTCGATGGTAGCACAAGACAGGGATTTATACAGGTTCAGGCCCTCATGGCGGAGGTAATACCCTACTTCCTATGCTCTGGGGTTATATGGGGTATATGTGTACAAGATGATCGGGAGATGTCTCTCCACGGATGGGTATGGATATGATGATCAATCTAGGGATGTAGATCAAGATGCCCAACCAGGGAGCTTCCTGCCCACCTTATATAATGGGGGGCAGGGTTACAAGATAGAGTCCTGGTCGGTTACGAGGTAGGATTCCTATCTCTATCCTCTAGTAGTTATCCAAGATTACAAGTATATCTCCCCTATTAATCAGGGATAGACTTCTTTCCTTGCCGGACAAGCCTTCTAGAGTCCGAGTGGTACACGTC
The DNA here is from genome assembly GCA_005191435.1 of Raddia distichophylla. Lineage (NCBI taxonomy): Eukaryota > Viridiplantae > Streptophyta > Magnoliopsida > Poales > Poaceae > Raddia > Raddia distichophylla. The sequence goes on along the minus strand of SPJY01034155.1, from coordinate 1,587,411 downwards.
CTTATCCACCCGACTTGGTCCATCCCCTGTCGGGTGGTCTCTTAGGCCCGCCGTGTGGGTACCCGGGGTCTATGTTGCTTCTTAGTCGAGTTGCTGCTTCTCTCTACTGCACTTTGGACGAGTCATGCTTCATGCCGAGTGCTTGTAGATGGTTGATGCTCCATCCCGACTGGCTTCTGCCTGTTATCTGCGAGGAGACTGTGAAGGACTCATAGAGAGTTGTTAGTGATACCCAGCCCGGGATTGCCGCAGTTCTGGCAGTCGGCCCATTGTAAGGCGCATCACCTTGATTTTGATGAAGTGGTACCTGTACTCGTTTTGCGATGTACAGCTGGCGACCCAACACGGGGCGTGCCATTGGTTTTGGCTAAAGAGACGAGCGGTACCTATACCCGACCAAAGTAGGATACAGCGGGTGGCCCCAGAGGGTATACTGTGGGTTTTTGCCAGAAGAGCCGAATGGTACCCGTACTCGTCTTGCGATGTACAGCTGGCGACCCAACATGGGGCGTACCATTGGTTTTTGGCTGAAGAGCTGAATGGTACCCGTACTCGTCGTGCGATGTATAGCTGGCGACCCAACATGGGGCGTACCATTGGTTTTTGGCTGAAGAGCCGAATGGTACCCGTACTCGTCCTGCGATGTATAGCTGGCGACCCAACATGGGGCATACCATTGGTTTTGGCTGAAGAGCCGAGCGGTACCCGTACCCGACCGAAGTGGGATACAGCTGGTGGCCCTAGAGGGCATACCGTGGTTTTGGCTGAAGAGCCAAGTGGTACCTGCATTCGTCTTGCGATGTACAGCTGGCGACCCAACATGGGGCGTACCATATTTTTAACCATCTGATACCTGTACTCGTAGAATACAGCGATTGGCCCAACATGGAGCATACCATCTGGGAAGGTTTTTGCGCAATGATACCTGTGTCCGACTAGTGCGGTAACACAGCTAGTGTGCCAACATGGGGCATACCATTGTTGTCAGCCAGGTGGTACCTATACCCCGACCTTAGTGGGATACAGTTGGCGGCCTCACCACAGGGCGTACCTTAAGGAAAGAGTTTGGCCGTATGGTATCCATACCCGGATTGCGGTGTACAGCATAGGCCCCAATTGGAGCATACCATCGAAACTCAATCCTAGCATCACTGGTATCTGATCCTGACATGCAGCAACCAAATTGAAAATCCAGCAAATTCTTGAACAGGAGGAGTTATATTGGCATGCGAGGGCGCATGAAAAATGGCTTCTAAAAGGAGATGCAAACACTGAATACTTTCATAGAGTAGCGAATGGACATAAAAGGAAAACACAATTCTGACTCTTCAAAATAATACTCAAGTAGCTCAGAAAGAGGAGGACATTGTGAAGGTTGCCTCTTCCTATTATTAAACAACTTTTTGAAAAATCTGATGGAGATTAGGGCAAGTTAAAGTTTTCTGATATCTGGGATGACAATGAAAAAGTGAGTGATATGGAAAGTTCAGATCTTGTTAGACACTTCTCGGAGGAGGAGGTTAAAGAGGCTATATTTGGGTTTGGCCACAATAAGGCACCTGGCCTAGATGGTTTACCAATAGAATTCTATCAATTTTGCTGGCACTTTATAAAAGGAGACATTATGGAGGCCTTTGGTGAATTTTAGAATAATAAAATGAGAATTGATAAGATAAACTATGGGCAAATTATCCTTTTACCTAAAATTGGATGCACTTATGGTTCAACACTTTAGACCCATCTTTTATTAAACTGTTTTTACAAAATTTTCACAAAAGTACTTACCAATAGAATAAAGATTGTCCTTAATAGAATTATCTTAGATACGCAAAGTGCTTTTTTGGAAAATAGATATATTGTTGAGGGGATTATGTCTTTGCATGAAATTATGCATTCAGTGAAACAAAGTGGTGAATGTGGTATTTTTCTAAAACTTAACTTTGAAAAGGCTTGTGATAATGTAGATTGGGATTTTGTCTTCCAAATGCTTAACATTAGGGGTTTTCATCCTAAAATCGTTGGGTGGATTAAGCAAGTGGTAGCTGGAGGAACTCTAAATGTTTTTATCAACGGTGTATCCGGACCTTACTTTCAGAGTGGACAAGGGGTCAGACAGGGGGATCCATTGTCACCACTCCTTTCAATTTGGTTGATGTTTGTGTTTCTAAGATGAGGAGGGATAGCTATATTACAGTATGCAGACGATACAATAATTCGTTTACAACATTTTATTGAATCTGCTAAGAATTTAAAATTCATAATGTTCCTTTATGAAGCTTTGTCAGGTTTGAAAATTAATTTTCATAAAAGTGAGGTTTTTGTTGTTAATGGAGATAATCGTATTGAGGGGATTTATTCGGAGTTATTCACCTGAAATGTAGGCACTCTTCTAATTTCTTACTTAGGGATGCCTGTGGGAGGCAACAAGCTAAAGAATAGACATTGGGGTTGGGTGGTAGACAAAGTGAGGAAAAAATTAGAAAATTGGAAAGGAAGTTCACTGTCTTATGGAGGTAGACTTGTTCTTATTAATTCATGTCTATCTAGCATACCAATGTACAGCATGTCTATGTTCAAGATTACTGACTCTCATAGGTGGGGAGGGGGACATCCTCAAATGTAGGGATTTGTATGTTCAAAACAGAGAATATTGTGTGGGGGAAGGGAAAAAGGTTGATTTCTGGGGGGACTGTTGGTTTGAGAATACTCCTCTCAAAGAGCTGGTACCTGGCATTTACAATATTTGTATGGATAGAGAAATTTCTATGGCGCAATGTAAAGATAGACAGTGGAGACTTGTGTTTAGGAGATGGTTAACACCTTCAGAAGAAAGTACCTGGAGAGGTTTAATTCAAAAATTTGAGGCTATTCAAATGGGTGGAGGCCCTGATGTGGCTAGATGGAGATTGGAGAAGAATAAAATCTTTACTGTCAAATCTGTTTATAAGAACATTTATTCTGGCAGTGAGGACACTGACTATAGATATGTATGGAAAGCTAAAATGCCCCTTAAAATCAAAATCTTTATGTGGCTAGTGCACATGAATTCTATTCTTACTAGAGAAAATTTAAGGAAAAGAAACTGGGGTGGGGATCCTAGATGTTGTTTTTGCAATAACATAGAAACTGCCAATCATTTATTTTTTCTTGTGCTCTTTCCAAACCGTTGTGGGGGGTCATCTCAAGTTGCATTCATGCTCAGGGTAGACCTAGAGACTTGGAGCATATCTATTGCTGGATAAATAGTGTGTGGCCAGGAGGAAAAAAGTTACATTTAGTGTGTGTTGCAGCGTTTTGCTGGTCCATTTGTGCTTATAGAAATAAAACTGTGTTTGATGGATATTTGCTTAAATCACCATTATCAATTCTTCACATGGTGTGTGCACTTTACAGTATTGGGCTGAGGCTCAAAATGGTGAATTGGAACAGGTTGTAAGAAAATGTGCACATTGTTTGGGTGTTTTTATTACAGGTTTGGGGAGAAACTTTGGTGGGAAAAACTCAGACATTGGCAATGGATCAAGGATGTGATGATGGTGCAAGTGTGGTATCTGGAAGAACAGGATGAGATGCTGGCATGTGAGGATTGTTGACTGAAGAAGCATTGAGGGAAAAAAAAATCGTCAGTGACCAAAATCGGTCATAAGTGGTTTGGTGCTGTAAGGTTTAGTAAGGGACTGTCTTTATGTGTTAGTGTGCATGTGGTTGTAAGTTTTAAAATACCTAGCGTAATGGTGAATGGGTTGTTAAGTGTTGCTTGTTTGGTAGTTAAAACTGTGCTTAAGACGTTGTAAGCATGGGATATCTCCAGCACTTGAGTTGTTTCCGTTGTCTTACTGATAATGGAAATAGGGGTTACACCCCTTATTGAAAAAATGCCGTGCTTTCTTGTTTTCTCTCCTTCACTTAAACAAAATGCTAAGTTAATGTCCTTATAACTAGTTGATTAAGTACTATTGTACATGTTCTAAGCCGTACGTCATTATGCCTTTTGATTTTCTCTAACTACTTTTACTTTGGCTAGCTAAATAAGGCTAGCTTAGCCAGCTTCTTGGTGGCCAGTGGCCACAAAAGTTTTTGCTCTCGTCAATTTGTTAACTCATATCCCTGCCCTCTGTTGAATGGAGGCCACCAGTCTAATCCGTTTAATTAAAAAGCTACCGTCTTTGTACTTTGTTTATTTTGACCCGAGATGAATTAACAAGGTTATCGCCGCTCATGTAATGTATTGTGATGCCTGGGCAGATGCATGGCAGGTCGTGGAGATGAACCGACGGTTTTCATGGTGACAAGGGTACATAATTCGGTCTCATATGGTTTCTTTTTGGTTCCTGTCATTTTCCTTCTGGAAGGAGCTGATTAAAGTTTCTGTCTGTCATATTCTGGTGGATTAGTTAAAAGGATCAGATTAGGACCGGTTAAAAATAGCTAGGTGTTTTTTTTCTCTAGATCTCATATCTCACCTTTGTGGTTGTGGTAATTGCAGCATCTACAGTTATATACCAAAACAATGCATATATCATATTTCAAGATAGTGTTGTGTACCAAATTACTAGATTAATCACCTACAATTGAAAGCATGATCATATATACCTCCTATATGGCCATAACATATTTCTATTCCTGCTTCTTGATTTGGAATTTCTAGCCATGCATAAAGAAGCTTGGTAGCACGTCCCTTTCAGGAAAAACCATCTAATATTTAAATAGGAAACGATTCTAGTTAGATCGGCAATTATAGGACTTTGTACACAATCTGTTCTGTCACGAGTTTAAGAAAAGCATGTTTATTGGATTGGTCTTTTTTTAGAGGGGCAGAAGAACCGCAGTCCTGTTACATTGATCAGGAAACGAAAATAAAATACAAAAATCCCATGTAAACACGGGGGGTACAACAACAGCGCTCTGCTGCAACCGTGCCCAAAGCCAGAAACACCTCCGATCACCACTAGGAATACCGCCTACAGAGGAGAAAGGAAAGCAGCCCCACCGTTGCTACCTATGACAAAGGCTGAACATCAGGAGAGAGATACATGAGGGAGAAGGGGAAATGCCACCAACATTCACATAGCGACGAGCGACTCCTAGAGTAACAGACCCAACGGAAATCAAGAGCGCAAGAACAACGACCATGACGCCACCAACAAGATAGCGACGGGGAGGACCCGTGGCCGTCGCACAATCGTTAGGGATTTTCGCCCAGAGCAGGGGGAAGGTCTGAAAGATGATGCCTTTAATGAGGGAACGACACCAAAGATGACACCATCATTAGCCCAAAAAGGCAGGGCTTTCGCCCAAGACCTGTCCTACTATCGCACCATGCCGTGGATGCTGAAGATCGATAGCAACAAAAGAACCTAGCTGCTGGCCGAAGACGCAGAGCCGGAGAGCGTGCACGAACTTGACCGGCCTCTCACGGAGCGGTCCTCCCGAGCAGTCACCGAAGACGAGCCCACGGGAGGGGAAGTAGGAAGATGGGAAAGGATGAGCCGGCGACAAACACAACCACATTGTGCAAAGGAGGGGACGAAGGAGAAGGGGAGGCAGCGTGTCTAGTGAGAGACGACATGAGACCGCTGAATAGGGAACCGGGGAGGACCGATGGAGGGCGGGCCGTTGCCCGCACGCTCACCGCCGAACCCGGGCACCAGCCACCCGCTGCCGGACCCGGCCGCCTGACCCAGCTCCACATCGCCGAAGAGATAGGGGCACCGGGAGCCTCATAGGAAGGAGGAAGGGGAGGAGGAGGGGGGCCGCTGCCTGCATGCCCACCACCGGATCCACCCTCTCGCTGCTGGACCTGGCCACCCACCGTCGGATCCGGGTGGCCGCTTGCCGGAACCGTCACCACATCGCAGGTGCGCCGATATCGAGCTGTGGAGTAGAAGAAGGGTTCCACCCAAGGAGGACATCTAGCCTAGTTCGGAAGCAGAGGAAAGGCAGGCCTCAGTTTTTGGGCGCCGCCACGCCGTGTTGGAGGGAAGGCCGCATCAAGACCGCGAGGAGGGAAGGTAGGGGCGACGCCGAGTGGAGGAGGGTGGGTGACTTCGTTGCCGGCCAGATCTGGAGCATGGGGGGCCACCGCGAGGAGAGGGTGGCCGAGCGTTATGTCAGAAACAGAGCTGCAATCCGCTCAACTGAAGAGCACACACACACAATGAACTGCTCAACTGAAGAGCACACACACACAATGAACTGGAGACACACGCGAAGTGTTTTTGCGCTGCTATGAAGCTGCAGCCTTTTCTGGGTCTTTTCTTTCCATTTATTGGATTCGCAAGTAACAGAATGCATGCGCCATGAGCGATTCTCACGCCACACCTTTGATCGCGTCCATCCCCACGATCGTGCAACGTGCGTCCCGCTCATGGCGTTGGAATCGGACGCTACGAGCTATTCTCGCTCCGCCCTAAGCGGCATGCATGGCATACACACAGATCGTGAGCTCACACATGCCACCGCTAAGCTAAGTGCAAATGTGCAATTACAGAAAAGAAACTAAGTAAACAGGCACAGCGTTTAACAACTAACAATTCTCCCCCTAAACCTGTGCCTATGCTAAAGAAATCATACCAATCCTTCCACGCAGCTCCTGAAACCTTGCTCTAGGCAGCGCCTTTGTCAGTATATCAGCGAGCTGCTCTTCAGTCCCAACATAATCCACTCTGATGACCCCGCTTTCCACAGCATCACGGATGAAATGAAACTTTGTTTCAATGTGCTTGCTTCTGTCGTGCTACACTGGATTCTTGATCAGTGCTAGAGCAGATTTGTTGTCAATCCTGAGATCAAACCCTTTGGGTTCCTCTTTCTTCAGTTCTCCAATTAGACGTGCAAGCCAAATCCCTTGACATGCCCCTGTTGCTGCAGCAATGTACTCTGCCTCGCATGTGGAAAGAGCCACCACTCTCTGTTTCTGGGACTGCCAACTAACCAAGCTGCTGCCCAGGAAGTGCAACGCACCAGTGGTGCTCTTGCGAGTGTCAACATCACCAGCATAGTCACTATCGCTGAAGCCAATCAGTTCATTCACCTTGCTCTTCACATAGCGACACCCAAAATGAGTTGTACCTGCTACATATCGAATGATCCTCTTTACAGCTGAGAGATGCTCTGTTGTTGGCTTCTCCATGAAGCGACTAACATATCCAACTGAAAAAGCAAGATCAGGCCTTGAGTTCACCAAATATCGCAGGCTCCCAACCAAACTTCTGTACTCAGTGGCGTCCACCAAAGGCGCAGAGCTCTCTCTACGTTTGGCCTTGTATCTCTGACATGTGCCACACACACACCCAAATGTTCTAAAATGGTGTACTGCTGGTGACCTTCCATTCCAGAGCTCATACGGTGTTTTTCCTTCAATACTCTTGGATGACACTCTATTGAGTATGTAAACAGCGGTGCTTACAGCCTCCCCCCAGAATATTCCCGGCAAATTCTTCGCCTTCAGCATACTGCGTGCTGTCCCAACCACCATCTGATTCCGCCTCTCGACAACTCCATTTTGCTGGGGCGAGTAGGCCGCAGTCAGCTCACGCCAAACTCCCAGCTCGGCGCAGTACTTGTTGAACTCTGCTGCGGTGAATTCTCCCCCCGATCCGTGCGGAGTGCAACCAGCTTCTTCCCGCTCCTTCGCTCAGCAGCAGCAACAATGCGTTTGATCGCAGCGGCAGCAGCATCCTTCGTTGGCAGCAGCGCCACCCACATGTACCGGCTGAAATCATCGACAAGCAGCAAGAAGTAGCGGTTACCACTTGGTGTTGCCGGTGTGATCGGGCCGCACAAGTCTCCATGGATCAGCCGTAGTGGTTCAGTGGCGCGCTCCAGTGTGTGCTGAGGGAAAGATGCACGACGCTGCTTGCCCGCAAGACACGCATCGCACACCTGCTCAATCTGCGTCAACTCCGGCATCCCGCGCACCAAGCCTTCTCTTCCCATCTTCCTCAGAGCAGTGAAATTTGTGTGGCCGAACCGAGCATGCCAACGCCATGCATCCTCACTTGACCGCGCAGCCAAGCACACAGGGCGCGCAATGTCAAGATCAATGAGGAACAAGCGATTGGGGTTGCGGTGCACCTTGGTGAGGAGACGCTGGTGTTCATCTCGGATCCTCATCACTCCATCTTGGATCAGAACCTGACACCCGCTCTCGTCCAGCTGCCCGACGCTAATGATGTTGGCGGTGAGGCGCGGGATGTAGTAGACGCTGGAGAGGGTGCGGTGCTCCCCATTCTTGCAAGCGAACAAGACGGTGCCGCACCCTTCAATCTTGACAACAGAGCCATCGCCGAACCTCACGGTGCCAGTGTCGTATAACTTCGTATAATGTATGCTATACGAAGTTATTACGCAAATGTTTGCTCAAGATCTAACGCTGGCCGTTAGATCGAGATCCAACGGCCAGCGCGAGCGTCGGACGGGAGGCACAGTCCGACGGGCGTTGGACCGTCCGCGCTTCAGAGGGCGACAGGCTGGTATTTTTCTCCCCTTCAGGTGGCGCAGCTACCTCGTCAGGTCATCAACCTGATTCTAGAGATGATACATGTCCGCGCGGTCGCGGCGGAGGCGCTGCAGCTCCTCCTGCCTCCGCTCCATCTCCGCCTCGACCTCCACGGTCTCGGCCTTTGCCTCTGCGGCATTCGCCTCCGCCTTGGTAGCACGCGCCTCCGCCGCCCAGACCTGTTCCTCGGCGCGGGCCTCCGCTGCCAAGATCTCGCTGCCGGTCTTGCCAAGGGCATCGTCCGCGTCCTTGCGGACGTTCTCCGCCCACTCCTCGGCAAGGGCCGTAGCAGCCTGGGCCTCTTCGATCTTGCGCTCCATCCTACGCTCGATCTGGTCGTGGGCAACCCCCGCCTTCAGCAGGGTCGCCCGGAGCTTGAAGATCACCTTCTTCTGCTCCTCCTCCGCCTTTCGAGAAGCATCCAGGGCGCGCTGGAGCTCGGCCTGCTGTGCGGCCGAGGCACCGGCATTGGTCTCGTCCACCCGCTTGAGGAGGGCGGTAGCCGACTCCTCATAGGCCTCGCTTGTCAGAAACAGAGCCGCAACCTCAGATGAAGGTTGCTGGCAATCCGCTCCACTGAAGAGCACACACACACAATGAACTGGAGACACACGCGAAGTGTTTTTGCGCTGCTATAAAGCTGCAGCCTTTTCTGGGTCTATCTTTCCATTTATTGGATTCGCAAGTAACAGAATGCATGCGCCATGAGCGATTCTCACGCCACACCTTTGATCGCGTCCATCCCCACGATCGTGCAACGTGCGTCCCGCTCATGGCGTTGGAATCGGACGCTACGAGCTATTCTCGCTCCGCCCTAAGCGGCATGCATGGCATACACACAGATCGTGAGCTCACACATGCCACCGCTAAGCTAAGTGCAAATGTGCAATTACAGAAAAGAAACTAAGTAAACAGGCACAGCGTTTAACAACTAACACGTTACCGGCCTGACCTATGCCGCATAAGGGGGAGCCGCCGCGTGTCCGTGGGGGAGGAAGAAGAGCTCGAGCGCTTTGGCACCGATCCAAAAGGAGGGGAGCCTTGCCTCCAGCGAACTGGGGAAGTCTACAGACCACGCCGCCAAGCTGGGGAAGTCCAGACCACCCCGCCACCGTAGCCCCATCTGGACACGACGCAATCAGCGGGCCGAGCCGCCACGCTATGGCCGCACCGACCACTTGCAGCCTCCAAATCTGGGAAGATGAAGGGCTGGAGAGATAGAGGAGATAGGAGGCCACGGGGAAGGAGGAAGGGTGAGGAAAAAGGCCAGGGAGGGAGTTGGGCCGTTGTCGGCGTCGGCAGTCTACATGCGCGCGGTAGGGTTTGCTAGCGGTGGCGGCATTCGCCCCCGAGTCGCCTCAAATGAGACGACGCGAGGGCTGTTTTTTTTTTGTTGGGTTAGTTTTTATTGGTCAAAGTATTGGAGGCCGCTTTCTATTTCATTAAAATAGTCACTGCCACCTTATTCTTCTTTGTTTCTTGAGAGCCGCTTGGGATCGGACCTTAAAAGACAACAATCAATAAACTAGTGAAACAAAGCTCAAGTACCGTCGAAACATCTTGCATGAACGTATAAAACATATGTTTCACAAGTTAACAAATGTATCAATGGTTACTCAAACATATTTTAATCTATACGGGCAATGTTTATAGGTAAACAAACTGTTCCATATATATATTGGGGTGTTTGACAAGAGAAAACAGAATATTTCACCTGGGAAAACAAACTTTTTATCCTCTCTTTCATACAGTGTTCCACCAGCAAAATCGAAGTTAACGCCGGACAAGCTTTTGCCTTAGCCTTATCCTTGGTCTGACGCTTCTCCAGAGCTTCGTCAGTTCACGCCGGACAGTCACATGAACGAACTCACAAGTCGCTTTCTTATTTTTCCATCCAGTGAGTTTGTTGTTAGCGTAGGACAGTCTGCCACAAACAAGGTTTCCCAAGTTCAGCGCACAAACAAAAGACCGTTTGCACCAAACAGTCTGTCGTGTGAAGGTTTTAACCTGAACTTCTGTCCTCTGCAAACTGAAATTTCTTTGCTTCAAATTTCCTACCATTGAAATCCGTTTGTTGGTAAAACAACTTTGACAGTGCTTTTGCAAAAGTGTATTGTTCTCTTTATTAATGGCTAAGATTGCTTTCAAACGGCTATTATCTACACCTTAGCCTATAAAAGGGCACAAAACCTCTCTTCCAATTAAAGCTTTGAGCTTAGAATACTATTCCCACACCTATTAGCCAGTTCTTGAGCCTAGTTTTTCAGCTACACCATATTTCCACTAAAAGGCCCAAAATACCATTACTCCAATATTATCTAAATATGATTGAGAGTGTGTTATCCACTTGAGTGATGATCTGAAGCCTGTTACTTTTGTATTACCAATCCTAGATGACTTGGTGGAGGTTTCTTGAAGAGCTTGCCATGGTAATTGTGAGAGCCTTCAAGATGGCTTGTGAGGGCTATGAGCTTGTCTACCGGAGTGGTGAAAAGCAACCAAAACTAAAATGAGGCTGCGGGTTCGAGCGTGTGCTGGTACCTGGTGATGGGCTTTCCTCAATGGGGAGTTGGAGGAGAACTCCGAACCTCAGTCAAAAAATCGTTGTATTCCTCTTTTACGTTTTGCATTTGATTTCATCTCTTTACTTTCAGCACTTGTTCTTTACTTTATTCTTCCGCTATCTTTTTGATCTTTGCCTAGTATAGGACTTGATAGCTAGTTTGGGTAACTATTTGATAAATACCTGAACTTTACTTAAAATTTTTAAAAATTGCCTATTCACCCCCTCTAGGCCAACTAGATCTTTTCACAAGATCGAACTTCATCGACATATGTCATTAGGTCAATCACATCCTCAACATAGTTTAATTATAAAAATTCATATGTGTGGTGTATAGATTGTCAGGTTCTATTCCTTATCTTGAAGATCAATCTATGAATCCATAATTATTTATCGGATAAGATATTCAGGTCGCGTCTCTTATCACTTAGAGCGTGGAGGGAAAAGATGTTAGGTGGTCTACATTTAGACTCATTTTCACACTACAAATAAGAAGAATAATACAATAGTGTAAATTGAAGAAATTTAATTGATTGCACCAATTTTTGTGAGATCTTAATATTCTTTGTAATCCGCATCTAATGCTTCAACCTTCGGTATGGAATATATTTAGTCATTCCTACTATTTATAGAAACGATAGATTGCTCATAAGAAGGTACCATATTATTCGACGAAAATTGACTTGATGTTTATACTTTTCCCTATCCTCATTACGAAACATTAATTTCTACTATTTTCATATTTCCTCTCAAAGTCTATAAGAGGCCACACAAGAGTTCCTTCTCCCATCACTTGCATATAAGCAAAACAAAAAAAAATACAACAAAGTGAAGAGTTCTCATCTTTTGGTTGATATCCAAGTTACTAGGCCTCCATGTACGCAAGGTCTAGGAGAATTTGTGTCCTCTTATTGCTGGTGTTGCTTGGTAATACAACTTATGTAGGTTTCGTGCATATACTTTATATTTTTTGTCACATCTGAACTCCCTTACTAATGCATGGATTATGGTTTTTTTTTTTATAGAGAACTGCGATAAGCTTACGTACCCCATCCCCTTAGTTTGCAATAAGGAAATATGCAAGTTGAACGCATGTGTTGTACTTGTGAAAATGCGTGGTGGTGTTTTCAAGAATTGGAGTTGCTCTGGTTCCCATATGTGCAATTGTGTGATCTGCAAAGGCGACTAAATGACTGTGGCCCAAACGGAACGCTCACAGAAGAACTTTTGAATGTCGACCATCTACTACAAGATAAATGTAGCCATGTATTTTTGCAGTGAGAAATATTAATTGGTCACTAGATGATCTAGTTTCACTTAGTTTCGCATAAAAGTCATAAAACCGGTTGACATTGAAAAATCAATGAAACATTTTCTCTACGTGGGGTGTAAAGGTTGTTGACAAGTGTCGACACACCTTCTGCAGGTGGGCGTGGACTGTTCGGTGGGACATTACAAAACCACCAGACACGCTCACCGGACGACGGCTGGCCGACGACTCGAGCGTCTGGTAGGACCCTTACATGAGAAATTGGCCACTTCGAATCCACCTGACACGGTCCGCTGACCAATGGACGTAGTCCGGCCACGTAGCCTGGGGGTGATTCAAGTCAGGTCGTGCCCATGCTCTCCCATGCGATCGGGTGGCCCAGCGGACGCTATCCGCTGACCATCGGATGTCGTCCAATAAGGCATAAGATGCCGGCCAAAGTTACACTCGCTCATGCGGACTAAGTCGAATGCTTATGACACTACTAGCCCAAAATGCTTCTCAAAATTCTCATCACAACATGTTCGATTAAACCATTCTTTCGCAATCTCCCCGGCCCCTTGGTGACCATGTTGACAAACACTCGAAAAAGGAAATGAGTTGAGGAGAGAAGAGCAACAAACACTGGCTCAAAATGCAGAGGGAAAACCAAATGTGTAGGCGAAGACCGAGGAGCCCCAAATTGCGATGCACTACACTAAGCAATAGAAAACATGCACCCGGCGGTCTCTCCTATCATCATTTTCGACTACTTCTCCCTCTTTTGGTGATATGCACAACAAGATCCATCTTGATCGACAATATGTCATTAGGTCGATCACATCCTCAACATGGCTTAATTATAAACATTCATGTGTGTGGAGTAGAGATTGTCATGTTCTATTCCTTATCTTGAAGATCACACGATGAATGCATAATTATTTATCAGATAAGGTGTTCGGATTGCATCTCTTATCACGTAGAGCGTGGAGGGAAAAGATGTTAGGTGGTCCACATTTAGACTCATTTTTACATTGCAAATAAGAAGAATTAATACAATAGTGTAAATAGAAGCAATTTAATTGATTATACCAATTTTTTGTTTGATCTTCATGTCCTTTGCTATCCGCGTCAAATGCTTCAAGCTTTAGTATGGAATATATTTAGTCGTTCCGCCTATTTATAGAAACGATAGATTACTCATAAGAAGGTACCATATTATAAGATGATAATTGACTTGATGTTTATACTTTTCCCTATCCTCATTATGAAGCATTAATTTCTACTATTTTCGGATTTCCTCACAAAGTGTATAAGAGGCCACACGGGAGTTCCTTCTCCCATCAATTGCATATAAGAGAAACACAAAAAATACAAGAAAGTGACGAGTTCTCAACTTTTGGTTGATATCCTAGTTACTAGGCCACCATGTATGCAAGGTCTACAAGTATTTGTGTACTCTTATTGCTGGTGTTGCTTGGAATTGGAATACAACTTGTGCAGGTTTTGTACATTTTCTATATATTTTTAGTCACGTCTAGACTCCCTTACTAATACATGGATTATTTTTTATTTTGTAGACCATTGCGATACGCTTACGTACCCCATCCCCCCATTTTGCAACGAGGAAATGTGCAAGTTGAATGCATGTATCGTACTTGTGAAAATGTGCGGTGGTGTTCTCACCACCAAGGAACAAGCTTTCTCAAGCGGTTCAAAAAAAGGATCAAACTTTTACAAGCGGTTTAATGCCTCAAAACAGTCTCAAGCCAGAAAACAACCTCTAGAAGCAGTTGGGGGCACGATCCGCTTCTAAAAACCTAAAATCCTAAGCGGTTTGTGTCCCCAACCGCTGCTATACCTCTACAAGCGGTTGGGAACACGAACCGTTTAGGATGCTTGGCTTTACAAGCGGTTTAATAGCCCCAACCGCTTATAGAGGCCCATTTTTCGAATAGATAAAAGGAAAGCTCCCCCCATTCTAAAACCGCTTGTAGGGGGCTTACTTGCCTTTTTACACTCTATTACAAGCGGTTTTCTGAACCGCTTGTGATGCCCCGCGAGGCATCAGTCGCGGTTGCTTACAAGCGGTTTTAAGGGGGCTTACCAACCGCTTGGAAAGCCTTTTTCCCTGGTAGTGTCTTAAGAACTGGAGTTGCTCTGGTTCTCATATGTGTAATTGTGAGATCTGCAAAGGCGACTAAATGGTCGTGGCCAAAACGACACGCTCATGAAAGAATTTTTGAATGTCTACCATCTACTGCAAGATATTTGTTACCTTGTATTCTTTCAGTGAGAAATAATTATTGATCAATATATGATCTAGTTTAGCTTAGTATTGCATGAAAGTCATAGAATTGAATGACATTTATAAATCAATGAAACATTTCCACTATGTGGGGTGTAAAGGTTGTGGATTAGCGATGACACACATTCTGCATGTGGGCGGGGGCTGTCCGGTGTGGCATTCGCCGGTCACCGGACACGCTCACCGGACGACGGCTGCTCGACTGCCGGAGCTAGCGTCCAGCAGCGCCCTTGCACGAGAAATGGGCCTCTCCAAATCCACCGGACCTGGCGTGATTCGAATCGGGTGATGCCCATGCTCTCCCGTGCGATCTGGTGGCCTAGTGGATGTTGTCTGCTGAATACCAGATGTTTTCCAATCAGGCATAAAATGCCGGCCCTAGGTACTTTCTTTCATGCGGACTAAGTTTAGGCGAGCGCCATCGGACGTCCGTCCGGACGCACGTGCGCCGGACTAACGGTGTCCATTGGATTGCCGGCGCCGCGTGGAACGAACGAGCTGCACGCTCCCGCCTTGTTAGTTGATCATTTGATTAAACTTCAAATTAAACTTCTGATTTTTGTATAAAATTTAAACAGTGTTCAAAATATGTGGAATAAATTTCATAATTCTTCTAAAATCAAGAGCAACCCATTTTAAATACTTTTAATTTTTTTGAATTTTTCACTTTTTCAAAAAAATTTCATGTGAGACTAGGAGAAGGCACTTATGAAACTTACATCTCACTACCACAGACCATTTTTAGCGACAGACCGTGTGTTGTTAAATATTTTCAAAGGTGGCAAACCGTCTGTCGTTAAAACATACCGACAGATGGTCTGTCGGTATAACATTTGTTTTCGATAGACAGACTGTCGTTATAAGTACAAAGCTATAAAGACGGTCGGTCTGTCGGTATAGATAGTATTTAGGACGGTTGGTCTGTCGCTATATATATATGGATGAAAAAAATGCGCGAACCTAAATATTAAGGATTGGGTTTTGTCCCGCGCGCGCATCGGCCAGTACCACACGGGAACATACAAACAATATAGCATATTTTTCTTCTCTAATTTTCCATGTGCCACCGCCAGCCCTAACATATCAGCGCTCCAAAGTCCAGATCCACATATGAGCTCAGCCGCCCATGCTCCCTCCAGCCGCCGCTCCTCCGGCGCGCCCCCTGCCCCGTGGGCCTCCTCCGGCCGCGCGCGCCCCTCCGGCGGCGCCGACCGCCGGCAGCAGCGACCTCCGGCGGCGCCAGCCCCACCAGCAGCCGCGCCCCTCCACAGTGCCGGCCCCCGGTAGCCGCGCCTCCCGACGGCCACTGCCCTGTGCCTCCCCGCTGGCCAACGTGTAAGTACTCCTCGTCGTCATCATGTGCCACCTCCACAAGCTTCTGCTGCTTCCTCCCCTCAATCGATGGGTTTCCTTGCAAGAATATGGTAGATTAGTTTAGATGACTTTGTGTGCATCCCCCCCCAGCCGCCGCTCCTCCGGCGCGCCCCCTGCCCCGTGGGCCTCCTCCGGCCGCGCGCGCCCCTCCGGCGGCGCCGACCGCCGGCAGCAGCGACCTCCGGCGGCGCCAGCCCCACCAGCAGCCGCGCCCCTCCACGGTGCCGGCCCCCGGCCGGCAGCCGCGCCTCCCGACGGCCACTGCCATGCGCCTCCCCGCTAGCCAATGTGTAAGTACTACTCGTTGTCGGTCCCGCTCGAAGATTCCAAGAAATCGGCCCATTTTCGAGGTAAATAACGTATGGCCCCAGAGCCCAAAGATAGCTGCCTATGGATACTGGCCCAAAACTCCGCGAAACTCGGAATTGGCCACAGATACAGGCATCGGGGGCGTATCACGATATGGAAAGGGAACATACGGGTCCCGCTCGATGATTCCAAGAAATTGGCCCATTTTTGGGGCAAATAATGTACGGCTCGGGAGCCCAAAGGCAGCTGCCTATGGATTCTGGTCAAAAACTCCGCGACACTCGGAATTGGACACAAATACATGCATCGGGTGCGTAACGGGATATGGAAAGGGAACATATGGGTCCTGCGCGATAATTCCAAGAAATCGGCCCATTTTCGGGGCAAATAACGTATGGCCCGAGCGGGCAAAGGCAGCAGCTGCCTATGGATTCCGCCCGAAAACTCCATGAAACTCGGAATTGGCCACAGATACATGCATCGGGTGCGTATCGGGATATGGAAAGGGAATATATGGGTCCCGCTCAAAGATTCCAAGAAATTGGCCCATTTTCAGGGTAAATTCGGCCCGAGAGCCCAAAGGCGCCTATGGATTCTGGCCAAAAACTCCGCGAAACTCAGAATTGGCTACAGATACATGCATCAGGTGCGTATTGGGATATGCAAAGGGAACATATGGCTCCCGCTTGATGAATCCAAGAAATCGGCCCATTTTCGGGGCAAATAACGTATGGCCCGGGAGCCCAAAGGCAGCTGCCTATGGATTCTAGCCGAAAACTGTGTGAAACTTGGAATTGGCCATAGATACATGCATCGGGTGCGTATCGGGGTATGGAAAGGGAATATATGGGTCCTGCTCGAAGATTCCAAGAAATCGGAACATTTTCGGGGCAAATAACGTTCGGACCGAGAGCCGAAAGGCAGCTGCGTATGGATTCTGGCCGAAAACTCCACGAAACTCGGAATTGGCCACGGATACATGCATCGGGTACGTATCGGGATATGGAAACAGAATATATGTGTCCCGGTCGATGATTCCAAGAAATCAGAGCATTTTTGGGGCAAATAACGTACCGCCCGAGAGCCGAAAGGCAGCTGCCTATGGATTCTGGCCGAAAACTCCACGAAACCCGGAATTGGCCACAGATACATGCATCGGGTGCGTATCGGGATAGGGAAAGGGAATATATGGGTCCCGCTCGATGATTCCAAGAAATCGGCCCATTTTCGGGGCAAATAATGTACGGCTCGAGAGCGCAAAGGCAGCTGCCTATGGATTCTGGCTGAAAACTCCGCGAAACTCGGAATTGGCCCCAAATACATGCATCGGGTGCGTAACGTGATGTGGAAAGGCAATATATGAGTGTCGCTCGAATATTCGAAGTACACGGCCCATTTTCGGGGCAAATAGCGTACGGCCCGAGAGCCCAAAGGCAATTGCCTAAGGATTCTGGCCGAAAACTCCACAAAACTCGGAATTGGCCACAGATACATGCTTCGGGTGCGTATCGGGATATGGAAATGTCGGTGTAATAAATACCACGGTATAGAGAGCCTTGGGGGAAACCTCGAGGGAAAGGCTAGGGCCCCACACGTCAGGCGGGCGACCAGACCCCAGCGTGTGGGCGAGCCCCTCAGAAGACAAGGCGAGGGCCCCACACGTTAGGTCCCGCTTGATGATTCCAAGAAATCGGCCCATTTTCGGGGCATATAACGTACGGCCCAAGAGCGCAAAGGCAGCTAGCTGCCTATGGATTCTGGCCGAAAACTCCGCGAAACTCGGAATTGGACAAATATACATGCATCGGGTACGTAACGGCATATGGAAAGGGAATATATGGGTCCCGCTCGAAGATTCCGGGAAATTGGCCCGTTTTTGTGGTAAGTAACGTACGGCCCGAGAGCCTACAGGCAGCTGCCTAAGGATTCTGGCCGAAAACTCCGCGAAACTCGGAATTGGCCCCAGATACATGCATCGGGTGCGTATCGGGATATGGAATGGGAATATATTGGTCCCGCTCAAAGATTCCAAGAAATCGGACCATTTTCGGGTCAAATAACGTACGGCCTCTCGAGCCGTACGGTATTTGCCATGAAAAAGGACCAATTTCTTGGAATCATCGAGCGGGACCCATATATTCCCTTTCCATATCCCGGTAAGCACCCGATGCACGTATCTATGCCCAATTCCAACTTTCACAGAGTTTTCGACCAGAATCCATAGGCAGCTACCTTTGAGCTCTTGGGACGTACATTATTTGCACCGAAAATGGGCTGATTTCTTGGAATCTTCGAGCGGGACCCATATATACACTTTTCATATCCTGATACGCCCCCATGCATGTATCTATGTCTAATTCCGAGTTTTGCGGAGTTTTTGGCCAGAATCCAATGGCAGGTGCCGTTGGGCTCTCGGGCCGTACGTTATTTACACCGAAAATGGGCCGATTTATTGGAATCTTCGAGCGGGACCCATATATTCCCTTTCCATATCCCAATACGCACCCGATGCATGTATCTGTGGCCAATTCCGAGTTTCACGGAGTTTTTGGCCAGAATCCATAGGCAGCTGCCTTTAGGCTCTCGGGCCGTACGTTATTTACCTAAAAAATGGGCCGATTTCTTGGAATATTCGAGCGGGACCCATATATTGCCTTTCCATATCCCGTTACGCACCCGATGCATGTATCTGTGTCCAATTCCGAGTTCGCGGAGTTTTCGGCCAGAATCCATAGGCAGCTGCCTTTGCGCTCTCGGGACGTACGTTATTTGCCCCGGAAATGGGCCGATTACTTGGAATCATTGAGCGGGACCCATATATTCTCTTTCCATATCCCGAGACGCACCCGATGCATGTATCTATGGCCAATTCCGAGTTTCGCAGAGTTTTCGGCCAGAATCCTCAGGCAGCTAGCTTTGGCCTCTCGGGCCGTACGTTATTTGCCTCGAAAATGGGCCGTGTACTTGGAATCTTCGAGCGGGACCCATATATTCCCTTTCCATATCTCATTACGCACTAGAATTCATAGGCAGCTGCCTTAAGGCTCTCGGGCCGTACGTTATTTTCATCGAAAATTGGCTGATTTCCATGAATATGCTAGCGGGACCCATATATTGCCTTTCCATATCCCGTTACGCACCTGATGCATGTATCTGTGTCGAATTCATAGTTCGCGGAGTTTTCAGCCAGAATCCATAGGCAGCTGCCTTTGGGTTCTCGGGCCGTACATTATTTACCCCAAAAATAGGCCGATTTCTTGGAATCTTCGAGCGGGTCCCACATATTCCCTTTCCATATCCCGATACGCACCCGATGCATGTATCTGTGGCCAATTCCGAGTTTCATGGAGTTTTCGGCCAGAATCCATAGGCCGTACGCTATTTGCCCTGAAAAAGGGTCGTTTTCTTGGAATCTTCGAGCTGGACCCATATATTCCCTTTCCATATCCCGTTACGCACCCGATGCATGTATCTGTGTCCAATTCCGAGTTTCGCGGAGTTTTCGACAAGAATCCATAGGCAGCTGCCTTTGAGCTCTCGGGCCGTACGTTATTTGCCCCAAAAATGCGCTTTATTCTTGGAATCTTCGAGCGGGCAACAAATATTCCAATTCCTCATACCGTTACTCACCCGATGAATGTATCAGGGGCCAATTCCGAGTTTCACGGAGTTTTCGGCCAGAATCCATAGGCAGCTCTCGGGCCGTACGTTATTTGCCCCTAAAATGCGTTGTATTCTTGGAATCTTCGAACTGGCAACAAATATTCCAATTCCTCATACCGTTATGCTCCCATGCATGTATCTGGGGCCAATTCCGAGTTTCATGGCGTTTTCGGCCAGAATCCATAGGCAGCTGCCTTTGCGCTCTAGGGTCGTACGTTATTTGCCGCGAAAATGGGCTGTTTTCTTGAAATCTTAGAGCAGGACACACATATTCCCGTTCTATATCCCGTTACGCACCCGATGCATGTATCTGTGTCCAATTCCGAGTTTCGCGGAGTTTTCAACGAGAATCCATAGGCAGCTGCCTGTGTGCTCTCGGACCGTATGTATTTGCCCTGAAAATGGGCCGATTTTTTGGAATCTTTGAGCGGGACTCATATATTCCCTTTCCATATCACGATATGCACCCGATGCATGTATGTGTGGCCAATTCCGAGTTTCGCGGAGTTTTTGGCAAGAATCCATACGCAGCTGCCTTTGGGCTCTTGGGCCGTAAGTTATTTACCCCGAAAATGGGCCGATTTCTTGGAATCTTTGAGCGGGACCCATATATTCCCTTTCCATATATCGATACGCACCTGATGCATGTATCTGTGTCCAATTCCGAGTTTCGTGGAGTTTTCGACCAGAATCCATATGCGCAGCCTTTGGGATCTCGGGCCGTACGTTTTTTGCCCCAAAAATGGGCCGATTTCTTGGAATCTTCGAGCGGCACCCATATATTCCCTTTTCATATTCCGATATGCACCCGATGCATGTATCTGTGACCAATTCCGAGTTTCACGTAGTTTTCTGCCATTAGGCTCTCGGGCCATACGTTATTTGCCCCGAAAATGGGCCGTGTACTGGGAATATTCGAGCGGGACCCATATGTTGCCATTCCTCATCCCGTTACGCATCCGATGCAAGTATCTGGGGCCAATTTTGAGTTTCACAGAGTTTTCGGCCAGAATCCATAGGCAGCCCTTTGGGCTCTCTGGCCGTATGTTATTTACCCCAAAAATGGGCCGATTTCATGGAATAATTGAGCAGGACCCATATATTCCATATCTATATCCCAATACGCACCCGATGCATGTATCTGTGGCCAATTCCGAGTTTCATGGAGTTTTCGGGCGGAATCCATAGGCAGCTGCTGCCTTTGCCCGCTCGGGCCATACGTTATTTGCCCCGAAAATGGGCCGATTTCTTGGAATTATCGCGCGGGACCCATATGTTCCCTTTCCATATCCCGTTACGCACCCGATGCATGTATTTGTGTCCAATTCCGAGTGTCGCGGAGTTTTTGACCAGAATCCATAGGCAGCTGCCTTTGGGCTCCCGAGCCGTACATTATTTGCCCCAAAAATGGGCCAATTTCTTGGAATCATCGAGCGGGACCCGTATGTTCCCTTTCCATATCGTGATACGCCCCCGATGCCTGTATCTGTGGCCAATTCCGAGTTTCGCGGAGTTTTGGGCCAGTATCCATAGGCAGCTATCTTTGGGCTCTGGGGCCATACGTTATTTACCTCGAAAATGGGCCGATTTCTTGGAATCTTCGAGCGGGACCCATATATTCCCTTTCCATATCCCGAGATGCATCCGATGCATGTATCTGTGGCCAATTCCGAGTTCCACGGAGTTTTCGGCCAGAATCCATAGGCAGCTGCCTTTGGGCTCTCGGGCCGTACGTTATTTGCCCTGAAAATGGGTCGATTTCTTGAAATGTTCGAGCGGGACCCATATATTCCCATTCGATATCCCGATACGCACCCGATGCATGTATCTGCGGCCAATTCCGAGTTTCGCAGAGTTTTCGGCCTGAATCCATAGGCAACTACCTTTCCGCTCTCGGGCCATACATTTTCTGCCCCGAAATTGGTCTGATTTCTTGGAATCTTCGAGCAGGACCCATATATTCCGTTTTCCATATCCCGATACGCACCCGATGTATATATCTGTGGCCAATTTCGAGTTTCACGGAGTTTTCGGCAAGAATCCATAGGCAGCTGCCTTTGGGCTCCCAGGTCGTACATTATTTGCCCTGAAAATAGGCCGATTTCTTGGAATCTTCGAGCGGGACCCATATATTCCCTTTCCATATCCCGATACTCACCCTATGCATGTATCAGTGGTCAATTCCGAGTTTCATGGAGTTTTCGGACAGAATCCATAGGCAGCTGCATTTCCGCTCTTGGGCCGTACATTTTTTCCCCCGAAAATGGGCTGTTTCCTTGGAATCTTCGAGAGCTACCACTATATTCCCTTTCCATATCCCGATACGCACCCGGAGCATGTATCTGTGGTCAATTCCGAGTTTCATGGAGTTTTCGG
>SPJY01034155.1:1548392-1565005 GCA_005191435.1 Raddia distichophylla | reverse complement strand
GGCCGATTTCTTGGAATCTTCTAGCGGGACCCATATATTCCCTTTCCGTATCCCGAGATGCATCCGATGCATGTATCTGTGGCCAATTCCGAGTTCCGCGGAGTTTTCGGCCTGAATCCATAGGCAGCTACCTTTCGGCTCTCGGGCCATACATTTTCTGCCCCGAAATTGGTCTGATTTCTTGGAATCTTCGAGCAGGACCCATATATTCCGTTTTCCATATCCCGATACGCACCCGATGTATATATCTGTGGCCAATTTCAAGTTTCACGGAGTTTTCGGCATGAATCCATAGGCAGCTGCCTTTGGGCTCCCGGGCCGTACATTATTTGCCCGGAAAATGAGCCGATTTCTTGGAATCTTCGAGAGGGACCCATATATTCCCTTTCCACATCCCGATACGCACCCGATGCATGTATTTGTGGCCAATTCCTAGTTTCGCGTTTTCGGCCAGAATCCATAGACAGCTGCCTTTCGGCTCTCGGGCTGTACGTTATTTCCCAAAAAATGGTCCGATTTGTTGGAATCTTCGAGCGGGACCCATATATTCCCTTTCCATATCCCGATACTCACCCGATGCTTGTATCTGTGGTCAATTCCGAGTTTCATGGAGTTTTCGGCCAGAATCCATAGGCAGCTGCATTTCCGCTCTTGGGCCGTACATTTTTTGCCCCGAAAATGGGCTGTTTCCTTGGAATCTTCGAGCGCTACCACAATATTCCCTTTCTGACGGCGTGCTCTCCGCTCAACCACTACGGATCACACCCCGGTCAGATTTTGTGCAGCTTGCCGATCAGCCCAGCTCGGTTCGATTTGAGCGTGGGACGCAGCAAAGAGCAACACACGGGGTTTACCCAGGTTCGGACCCCCTCGCGGGTAATAGTCCTACTCCTGCCGAGCCTTAGCTCTTTTCTGTGCTGGTTGTGTGGAAATGCGATTACAGAGTGTCCTTTTTTTTTTCTTTCTCCTCCGCTCTCCGCTCCTTTTATACAAGCCTTGAACAGGCGGAGAGAGCCGAGGGGGTAGGCAGTACAGTACTCTCAGTACAGTGATAAGACAAAAAGGACGGGACAGGAGAGATGAAAACGTGCTGCTTCTGTACCGCATGGCGCCGTCCTCGCGTGCTCCGCAAGTGGACTCTGATCCGCGCAGACACACCGGTGAGACTGCGGGTGGGACCCACCTTACTCCTCCTGACGCGGGCGGTCAGCCCAATGATGGCACTCTCTCTCCGCCGGTCAATTCCGCGGCGCCACAGTGACAGTTGAACAGAGCCGCAGGGGTCACTGTGGCGGCAATCATCACTTCTGTCTATCCGTGCGTAACGTCGCATTGAATGCGCCTGTCCTTCGCAGCAGGGGAAGCCTTCGGCCAAAAGACTCTTTCCGGATCGCTCCCTACCATACGGGCCCCGCCTGTCAGTGGGAGGCCTTACGCGCGCCGAGGGGCTCGCCCACACGCCCGCCTGACGCGTGGGGCCCTCGCCCGGCGCGCTGACGGGCTCGCCCACACGCTGGGGCCTGATCGCCCGCCCGACGTGTGGGGCCCTCGCCTGGTCTTCTGAGGGGCTCGCCCACACGCTGGGGTCTGGTCGCCCGCCTGACGTGTGGGGCCCTCGCCTTGTCTTCTTCTTCTTCTTCTTCTTCTTCTTCTTCTTCTTCTTCTTCTTCTTCTTCTTCTTCTTCTTCTTCTTCTTCTTCTTCTTCTTCTTCTTCTTCTTCTTCTTCTTCTTCTTCTTCTTCTTCTTCTTCTTCTTCTTCTTCTTCTTCTTCTTCTTCTTCTTCTTCTTCTTCTTCTTCTTCTTCTTCTTCTTCTTCTTCTTCTTCTTCTTCTTCTTCTTCTTCTTCTTCTTCTTCTTCTTCTTCTTCTTCTTCTTCTTCTTCTTCTTCTTCTTCTTCTTCTTCTTCTTCTTCTTCTTCTTCTTCTTCTTCTTCTTCTTCTTCTTCTTCTTCTTCTTCTTCTTCTTCTTCTTCTTCTTCTTCTTCTTCTTCTTCTTCTTCTTCTTCTTCTTCTTCTTCTTCTTCTTCTTCTTCTTCTTCTTCTTCTTCTTCTTCTTCTTCTTCTTCTTCTTCTTCTTCTTCTTCTTCTTCTTCTTCTTCTTCTTCTTCTTCTTCTTCTTCTTCTTCTTCTTCTTCTTCTTCTTCTTCTTCTTCTTCTTCTTCTTCTTCTTCTTCTTCTTCTTCTTCTTCTTCTTCTTCTTCTTCTTCTTCTTCTTCTTCTTCTTCTTCTTCTTCTTCTTCTTCTTCTTCTTCTTCTTCTTCTTCTTCTTCTTCTTCTTCTTCTTCTTCTTCTTCTTCTTCTTCTTCTTCTTCTTCTTCTTCTTCTTCTTCTTCTTCTTCTTCTTCTTCTTCTTCTTCTTCTTCTTCTTCTTCTTCTTCTTCTTCTTCTTCTTCTTCTTCTTCTTCTTCTTCTTCTTCTTCTTCTTCTTCTTCTTCTTCTTCTTCTTCTTCTTCTTCTTCTTCTTCTTCTTCTTCTTCTTCTTCTTCTTCTTCTTCTTCTTCTTCTTCTTCTTCTTCTTCTTCTTCTTCTTCTTCTTCTTCTTCTTCTTCTTCTTCTTCTTCTTCTTCTTCTTCTTCTTCTTCTTCTTCTTCTTCTTCTTCTTCTTCTTCTTCTTCTTCTTCTTCTTCTTCTTCTTCTTCTTCTTCTTCTTCTTCTTCTTCTTCTTCTTCTTCTTCTTCTTCTTCTTCTTCTTCTTCTTCTTCTTCTTCTTCTTCTTCTTCTTCTTCTTCTTCTTCTTCTTCTTCTTCTTCTTCTTCTTCTTCTTCTTCTTCTTCTTCTTCTTCTTCTTCTTCTTCTTCTTCTTCTTCTTCTTCTTCTTCTTCTTCTTCTTCTTCTTCTTCTTCTTCTTCTTCTTCTTCTTCTTCTTCTTCTTCTTCTTCTTCTTCTTCTTCTTCTTCTTCTTCTTCTTCTTCTTCTTCTTCTTCTTCTTCTTCTTCTTCTTCTTCTTCTTCTTCTTCTTCTTCTTCTTCTTCTTCTTCTTCTTCTTCTTCTTCTTCTTCTTCTTCTTCTTCTTCTTCTTCTTCTTCTTCTTCTTCTTCTTCTTCTTCTTCTTCTTCTTCTTCTTCTTCTTCTTCTTCTTCTTCTTCTTCTTCTTCTTCTTCTTCTTCTTCTTCTTCTTCTTCTTCTTCTTCTTCTTCTTCTTCTTCTTCTTCTTCTTCTTCTTCTTCTTCTTCTTCTTCTTCTTCTTCTTCTTCTTCTTCTTCTTCTTCTTCTTCTTCTTCTTCTTCTTCTTCTTCTTCTTCTTCTTCTTCTTCTTCTTCTTCTTCTTCTTCTTCTTCTTCTTCTTCTTCTTCTTCTTCTTCTTCTTCTTCTTCTTCTTCTTCTTCTTCTTCTTCTTCTTCTTCTTCTTCTTCTTCTTCTTCTTCTTCTTCTTCTTCTTCTTCTTCTTCTTCTTCTTCTTCTTCTTCTTCTTCTTCTTCTTCTTCTTCTTCTTCTTCTTCTTCTTCTTCTTCTTCTTCTTCTTCTTCTTCTTCTTCTTCTTCTTCTTCTTCTTCTTCTTCTTCTTCTTCTTCTTCTTCTTCTTCTTCTTCTTCTTCTTCTTCTTCTTCTTCTTCTTCTTCTTCTTCTTCTTCTTCTTCTTCTTCTTCTTCTTCTTCTTCTTCTTCTTCTTCTTCTTCTTCTTCTTCTTCTTCTTCTTCTTCTTCTTCTTCTTCTTCTTCTTCTTCTTCTTCTTCTTCTTCTTCTTCTTCTTCTTCTTCTTCTTCTTCTTCTTCTTCTTCTTCTTCTTCTTCTTCTTCTTCTTCTTCTTCTTCTTCTTCTTCTTCTTCTTCTTCTTCTTCTTCTTCTTCTTCTTCTTCTTCTTCTTCTTCTTCTTCTTCTTCTTCTTCTTCTTCTTCTTCTTCTTCTTCTTCTTCTTCTTCTTCTTCTTCTTCTTCTTCTTCTTCTTCTTCTTCTTCTTCTTCTTCTTCTTCTTCTTCTTCTTCTTCTTCTTCTTCTTCTTCTTCTTCTTCTTCTTCTTCTTCTTCTTCTTCTTCTTCTTCTTCTTCTTCTTCTTCTTCTTCTTCTTCTTCTTCTTCTTCTTCTTCTTCTTCTTCTTCTTCTTCTTCTTCTTCTTCTTCTTCTTCTTCTTCTTCTTCTTCTTCTTCTTCTTCTTCTTCTTCTTCTTCTTCTTCTTCTTCTTCTTCTTCTTCTTCTTCTTCTTCTTCTTCTTCTTCTTCTTCTTCTTCTTCTTCTTCTTCTTCTTCTTCTTCTTCTTCTTCTTCTTCTTCTTCTTCTTCTTCTTCTTCTTCTTCTTCTTCTTCTTCTTCTTCTTCTTCTTCTTCTTCTTCTTCTTCTTCTTCTTCTTCTTCTTCTTCTTCTTCTTCTTCTTCTTCTTCTTCTTCTTCTTCTTCTTCTTCTTCTTCTTCTTCTTCTTCTTCTTCTTCTTCTTCTTCTTCTTCTTCTTCTTCTTCTTCTTCTTCTTCTTCTTCTTCTTCTTCTTCTTCTTCTTCTTCTTCTTCTTCTTCTTCTTCTTCTTCTTCTTCTTCTTCTTCTTCTTCTTCTTCTTCTTCTTCTTCTTCTTCTTCTTCTTCTTCTTCTTCTTCTTCTTCTTCTTCTTCTTCTTCTTCTTCTTCTTCTTCTTCTTCTTCTTCTTCTTCTTCTTCTTCTTCTTCTTCTTCTTCTTCTTCTTCTTCTTCTTCTTCTTCTTCTTCTTCTTCTTCTTCTTCTTCTTCTTCTTCTTCTTCTTCTTCTTCTTCTTCTTCTTCTTCTTCTTCTTCTTCTTCTTCTTCTTCTTCTTCTTCTTCTTCTTCTTCTTCTTCTTCTTCTTCTTCTTCTTCTTCTTCTTCTTCTTCTTCTTCTTCTTCTTCTTCTTCTTCTTCTTCTTCTTCTTCTTCTTCTTCTTCTTCTTCTTCTTCTTCTTCTTCTTCTTCTTCTTCTTCTTCTTCTTCTTCTTCTTCTTCTTCTTCTTCTTCTTCTTCTTCTTCTTCTTCTTCTTCTTCTTCTTCTTCTTCTTCTTCTTCTTCTTCTTCTTCTTCTTCTTCTTCTTCTTCTTCTTCTTCTTCTTCTTCTTCTTCTTCTTCTTCTTCTTCTTCTTCTTCTTCTTCTTCTTCTTCTTCTTCTTCTTCTTCTTCTTCTTCTTCTTCTTCTTCTTCTTCTTCTTCTTCTTCTTCTTCTTCTTCTTCTTCTTCTTCTTCTTCTTCTTCTTCTTCTTCTTCTTCTTCTTCTTCTTCTTCTTCTTCTTCTTCTTCTTCTTCTTCTTCTTCTTCTTCTTCTTCTTCTTCTTCTTCTTCTTCTTCTTCTTCTTCTTCTTCTTCTTCTTCTTCTTCTTCTTCTTCTTCTTCTTCTTCTTCTTCTTCTTCTTCTTCTTCTTCTTCTTCTTCTTCTTCTTCTTCTTCTTCTTCTTCTTCTTCTTCTTCTTCTTCTTCTTCTTCTTCTTCTTCTTCTTCTTCTTCTTCTTCTTCTTCTTCTTCTTCTTCTTCTTCTTCTTCTTCTTCTTCTTCTTCTTCTTCTTCTTCTTCTTCTTCTTCTTCTTCTTCTTCTTCTTCTTCTTCTTCTTCTTCTTCTTCTTCTTCTTCTTCTTCTTCTTCTTCTTCTTCTTCTTCTTCTTCTTCTTCTTCTTCTTCTTCTTCTTCTTCTTCTTCTTCTTCTTCTTCTTCTTCTTCTTCTTCTTCTTCTTCTTCTTCTTCTTCTTCTTCTTCTTCTTCTTCTTCTTCTTCTTCTTCTTCTTCTTCTTCTTCTTCTTCTTCTTCTTCTTCTTCTTCTTCTTCTTCTTCTTCTTCTTCTTCTTCTTCTTCTTCTTCTTCTTCTTCTTCTTCTTCTTCTTCTTCTTCTTCTTCTTCTTCTTCTTCTTCTTCTTCTTCTTCTTCTTCTTCTTCTTCTTCTTCTTCTTCTTCTTCTTCTTCTTCTTCTTCTTCTTCTTCTTCTTCTTCTTCTTCTTCTTCTTCTTCTTCTTCTTCTTCTTCTTCTTCTTCTTCTTCTTCTTCTTCTTCTTCTTCTTCTTCTTCTTCTTCTTCTTCTTCTTCTTCTTCTTCTTCTTCTTCTTCTTCTTCTTCTTCTTCTTCTTCTTCTTCTTCTTCTTCTTCTTCTTCTTCTTCTTCTTCTTCTTCTTCTTCTTCTTCTTCTTCTTCTTCTTCTTCTTCTTCTTCTTCTTCTTCTTCTTCTTCTTCTTCTTCTTCTTCTTCTTCTTCTTCTTCTTCTTCTTCTTCTTCTTCTTCTTCTTCTTCTTCTTCTTCTTCTTCTTCTTCTTCTTCTTCTTCTTCTTCTTCTTCTTCTTCTTCTTCTTCTTCTTCTTCTTCTTCTTCTTCTTCTTCTTCTTCTTCTTCTTCTTCTTCTTCTTCTTCTTCTTCTTCTTCTTCTTCTTCTTCTTCTTCTTCTTCTTCTTCTTCTTCTTCTTCTTCTTCTTCTTCTTCTTCTTCTTCTTCTTCTTCTTCTTCTTCTTCTTCTTCTTCTTCTTCTTCTTCTTCTTCTTCTTCTTCTTCTTCTTCTTCTTCTTCTTCTTCTTCTTCTTCTTCTTCTTCTTCTTCTTCTTCTTCTTCTTCTTCTTCTTCTTCTTCTTCTTCTTCTTCTTCTTCTTCTTCTTCTTCTTCTTCTTCTTCTTCTTCTTCTTCTTCTTCTTCTTCTTCTTCTTCTTCTTCTTCTTCTTCTTCTTCT
The DNA here is from genome assembly GCA_005191435.1 of Raddia distichophylla. Taxonomy (NCBI): domain Eukaryota; kingdom Viridiplantae; phylum Streptophyta; class Magnoliopsida; order Poales; family Poaceae; genus Raddia; species Raddia distichophylla. Next base: position 1,558,435 of record SPJY01034155.1, on the reverse strand, counting down.
TCTTCTTCTTCTTCTTCTTCTTCTTCTTCTTCTTCTTCTTCTTCTTCTTCTTCTTCTTCTTCTTCTTCTTCTTCTTCTTCTTCTTCTTCTTCTTCTTCTTCTTCTTCTTCTTCTTCTTCTTCTTCTTCTTCTTCTTCTTCTTCTTCTTCTTCTTCTTCTTCTTCTTCTTCTTCTTCTTCTTCTTCTTCTTCTTCTTCTTCTTCTTCTTCTTCTTCTTCTTCTTCTTCTTCTTCTTCTTCTTCTTCTTCTTCTTCTTCTTCTTCTTCTTCTTCTTCTTCTTCTTCTTCTTCTTCTTCTTCTTCTTCTTCTTCTTCTTCTTCTTCTTCTTCTTCTTCTTCTTCTTCTTCTTCTTCTTCTTCTTCTTCTTCTTCTTCTTCTTCTTCTTCTTCTTCTTCTTCTTCTTCTTCTTCTTCTTCTTCTTCTTCTTCTTCTTCTTCTTCTTCTTCTTCTTCTTCTTCTTCTTCTTCTTCTTCTTCTTCTTCTTCTTCTTCTTCTTCTTCTTCTTCTTCTTCTTCTTCTTCTTCTTCTTCTTCTTCTTCTTCTTCTTCTTCTTCTTCTTCTTCTTCTTCTTCTTCTTCTTCTTCTTCTTCTTCTTCTTCTTCTTCTTCTTCTTCTTCTTCTTCTTCTTCTTCTTCTTCTTCTTCTTCTTCTTCTTCTTCTTCTTCTTCTTCTTCTTCTTCTTCTTCTTCTTCTTCTTCTTCTTCTTCTTCTTCTTCTTCTTCTTCTTCTTCTTCTTCTTCTTCTTCTTCTTCTTCTTCTTCTTCTTCTTCTTCTTCTTCTTCTTCTTCTTCTTCTTCTTCTTCTTCTTCTTCTTCTTCTTCTTCTTCTTCTTCTTCTTCTTCTTCTTCTTCTTCTTCTTCTTCTTCTTCTTCTTCTTCTTCTTCTTCTTCTTCTTCTTCTTCTTCTTCTTCTTCTTCTTCTTCTTCTTCTTCTTCTTCTTCTTCTTCTTCTTCTTCTTCTTCTTCTTCTTCTTCTTCTTCTTCTTCTTCTTCTTCTTCTTCTTCTTCTTCTTCTTCTTCTTCTTCTTCTTCTTCTTCTTCTTCTTCTTCTTCTTCTTCTTCTTCTTCTTCTTCTTCTTCTTCTTCTTCTTCTTCTTCTTCTTCTTCTTCTTCTTCTTCTTCTTCTTCTTCTTCTTCTTCTTCTTCTTCTTCTTCTTCTTCTTCTTCTTCTTCTTCTTCTTCTTCTTCTTCTTCTTCTTCTTCTTCTTCTTCTTCTTCTTCTTCTTCTTCTTCTTCTTCTTCTTCTTCTTCTTCTTCTTCTTCTTCTTCTTCTTCTTCTTCTTCTTCTTCTTCTTCTTCTTCTTCTTCTTCTTCTTCTTCTTCTTCTTCTTCTTCTTCTTCTTCTTCTTCTTCTTCTTCTTCTTCTTCTTCTTCTTCTTCTTCTTCTTCTTCTTCTTCTTCTTCTTCTTCTTCTTCTTCTTCTTCTTCTTCTTCTTCTTCTTCTTCTTCTTCTTCTTCTTCTTCTTCTTCTTCTTCTTCTTCTTCTTCTTCTTCTTCTTCTTCTTCTTCTTCTTCTTCTTCTTCTTCTTCTTCTTCTTCTTCTTCTTCTTCTTCTTCTTCTTCTTCTTCTTCTTCTTCTTCTTCTTCTTCTTCTTCTTCTTCTTCTTCTTCTTCTTCTTCTTCTTCTTCTTCTTCTTCTTCTTCTTCTTCTTCTTCTTCTTCTTCTTCTTCTTCTTCTTCTTCTTCTTCTTCTTCTTCTTCTTCTTCTTCTTCTTCTTCTTCTTCTTCTTCTTCTTCTTCTTCTTCTTCTTCTTCTTCTTCTTCTTCTTCTTCTTCTTCTTCTTCTTCTTCTTCTTCTTCTTCTTCTTCTTCTTCTTCTTCTTCTTCTTCTTCTTCTTCTTCTTCTTCTTCTTCTTCTTCTTCTTCTTCTTCTTCTTCTTCTTCTTCTTCTTCTTCTTCTTCTTCTTCTTCTTCTTCTTCTTCTTCTTCTTCTTCTTCTTCTTCTTCTTCTTCTTCTTCTTCTTCTTCTTCTTCTTCTTCTTCTTCTTCTTCTTCTTCTTCTTCTTTGCCTTCGGCCTCCTCTTCGGTGACGGGAGCTTTGCCCCTGAGATCATGGTGGCTGAAGATGGCATGCTCATTAAATTCTTCATCTTCTCCACTTGACTCCACCGTAGAGCCGTCAGGAGAGCAGTCAAATTCCATGCGGCGTTTGATATCCTTCACGTGTCGAACAGTCTTCTTGGAGCGACACGAAATCTTTTAGTTTTTCTTTTGAAGACAGAATATGGAACGAAAAGCATTAAGAATGCCAGAGGAGCTAGAAGTGGATGAAGCGGAGGAGGTGGAAGCATAGATTTTGAAATGGCTTCAACCTAAACCTTTCAAACCAAAGCATTCTACCAAAGCATTACGAAACCAAAGCATTCTACCAAACCTTTCAAAATCTATGCCATTTGAAGAGAATGCTATAAGTAGTAGACTTGATCTACCAAAGCATTATGAAAGAAGTTGCTCCATTTGATAGATCGGGCAGGAAACCCTGAAAAAAAGATAAAATAGAGCAATGCCTCGGAGAACTTACATCCTTTCCCTAGCCATGGTGGAGATGCACGAAGAGGAAAGAGATCCGGCCTTGGGAGCTCAAATCCGCTGCCAATTGGAGGGGATCGCTGGAGTTCTTGGTCGCCGAGGGGGAACCCAAAAGGAGTTCGAGTGATAGGAGGCCGTGGGAAGAGAGAGAAACACGGGCCCTCCTCAGACTTATGTAATGGAGTAAGTGAGATTCAGTTTGTTCGGTAAATATGTTTGGACAGTCTGAAACCCAAGCCGAGAGCAATTCTGGGCAGGGGGTCGGACAATCTGTGGGCCGGATAGACCGAAGGTCTGGCTCGGATAGTCCGAATCCCCCAGTCAAAGAAATGCAAGGATTTGAATGGACTTTTGAATGGAACGCTCCGAAAGAGTTTTGGATGGAAATCCTATAGAATCCTTTCATCCATGGCTAGTAATCAATCAACTAATCAAACTATAGCTATGAATAAAATGATGAAAATTCAAATCACATATTTGAGCATATTTTGAACCAAAAATAGCAGAGTTACATATATGTAGCTTTTCAATTCACTTTTCAATCACCAACCAATGTGTGCACTAGATCAAACCATGTTGCAAGGATTAAAGAATATTAAGCTCACTCCTCAACTCACAAAACCTTATCTCATCCAAAGGCTTGGTAAAGATGTCGGCTAGTTGGTTTTTGGTGCGAACATGTTTTATATCAATATCGCCTTTGGTCAAGTGGTCTTTAAGGAAATGGTGGTGAATATCGATATGTTTGGTTTTTGAGTGTTGGATGGGGTTGATTGCTATCTTTATGGCACTTAATTGTCACAAAACAAAGGATTGTATCTTAGGTTTAGGCCATAGTCTTTTTGGGTTTTGCCTCATTCAAAGCAATTGCCCGCAACAACTTCTCGCCGCAATATACTCGGCCTCGGCGGTGGATAGGGCAATGGAGTTTTGCTTCTTGAAAGACCAAGAAATAAGGGATCTACCCAAAAATTGGCAAGTACGGGAGGTACTCATCCTATCCACCTTGCAACCGGCATAATCCGCATCCAAATAGCCGATTAGATCAAAGTTTGATCTTTTGGGATAACAAAGGCCAAAGTTGAGGGTGTGAACCAAATATCAGAATATCCTCTTAATGGCCATGAGATGGCACTTATTAGGAGCAGCTTGAAATCATGCACACATGCACATACTAAGCATAATATCGGGCCTACATGCACAAAGGTAGAGCAAAGAACCAATAATGGAGCGATATACCTTTTGGTCGACGCTCTTACCATTTTCATTTAAGTCCAAGTGCTCGTTTGCTTACATAGGTGTTTTGATTGGCTTGCCGTTTTCCATTTTGAATTTTTTGAGCATGTCCTTCACATATTTAGATTAGATTATAAAAGCTCTTTCCTTCATTTGTTTGACATGAAATCTAAGGAAGTACATCAATTCGCCTATTATAGACATTTCAAACCGTTTAGTCATAATTTGACTAAACTCCTTGCAAAACAAATCATTAGTAGATTTAAAGATAATATCATCAATTTGACACACAAATAAATCACCATCCACGTTTTTGGTGAAAAGAGTTGGATCAGATTTTTTCAATAATGAAGCCCTTCTTAAACAAAAACTCCTTTAGGCACTCATACCATGCCCTAGGAGCCTACTTCAACCTATATAGCACCTTATGTAACTTGTAGACGTGATTGGGATGCTTTGGATCTTTGAAGCCGGGCGGTTGCTCAACATAGAGTTGTTCGAAGAGTGGTTCATTGAGAAATGTGCTCTTAACATCCATTTGATACAACTTGAAAGAATGGTGAGTCGCAGAAGTTAATAATATTCTTGTCGGTGTTCTAAACCAGATAGATTTGTCTTGTGGGAGATTCGTAGTTCGGTCAGGGTTCGGACACCCTATATTTGCGGGTTATAGTCCTACTCCCGCGAGGGTGGTATTCTTTGGGGTTTGAAACGCTCTTGCTGGAGAGCTCGTACAACCGTGTGTGTGTGTAGAACAGCTGGGTACCAACCCCCTCTCCCTCCGCCCCCAGCTCCTTTTTATGCTGAAAGGAGCGGACAGTTGGTCAGAGAAAGAGAGAGTGTCACCCCTCAATTTTAACTTACCTTGAGGGTCGACGATCCTGTGCACTAGCCCCTGGATCAGTACGCTAGCGCGGAAGACCAAGTAGCTGATACAAGCATACATCGATAGAATAAATTCCTGAATATTACAAAACAGAGTTGCGCCCATAGGCGACTATAGTATGGTGGCCCATACACGCCTTAGCTTACAAAAGATTAGTTTCAGAGATTACAGCGGTCTCCAAAATATCTACCCAAAAGAATCCCTATCGACTACGGACCATCAGCGACTGGATCGGTCCCTAAGACTCCTCGGGTCCACCATGGTCCTATCCGTCGTCTTCGAGACACGCGTAAGGGTCATCTTCGACTCCATTGTCTAAAGAAGGTAAGTAGGCGAGGTCAGCGTCATCCAAACGCTGGATAGTTAACACTTCCCTTAATGCATTTTAGTGCAGAAGGCTTTATTTGGAGGAGAGGGTTATTTTATTTGCATAAAGCCAGGTTTAAGACTTTTGGAAACAACCTAACTAGCATTAACTAACACTTGTCTTGTTATAAGTAAATTAGAGGTTTCCATCTTAATCATGCATCCTGAACCCAACTATTAGCCATACACAACAATCAATACACAAATCCACCAACCCTCAATCATAAACCCAACCAACTTACACAATCACCTCAATCCATACCAGTTTATACACAATTAACACACAAATTGACCAACCCTCGATCATAAACCCAACCAGCTTACACAACCACCATACCAGCTGATAATTTCCACACTTTCTCCTGGTTGCCCCCAACCATTTCTAGTTCTGCCATCCTTCCAGGATTTGGCAAATCCTGTTGTGGACCACACATGCCATGGCATGAACACCCTGGCCAAGTAGGGTTGCCGGCCCTCACTAGCCGATCGTCACCCTAGGGATGTGCGGCCATTATCACCCTTGGCGATGACCAATGCAGGTCCCTATTGGAAATGGTCCCAGAGGGCCTCCGCAGAGTGCTCACTCCTGGCGATCCAAGACCCATACTCCGGGCGATGGCCACGCGTTGTGTTGGAACCATCCCGCAGATGGCAGCGCCCTCCGCTACCCGTGTGCATCCGCGCTCCTCCTGGGTAAGCCCTAGCTAAACCCAGCACTAGGCATTTCATGCCTTAATCATCCCTCCGGATGTCCAAATCCAACTAGAGGGAACCCATCAATCATTCTTTACTTCCACGGTCATCGACCACACCACACACTTGGACTTTCCCAACCGACTGACCAAACCAACCAAGTTCCCACATATCCATACCCACAAACACAATCAACCCAACATGCATCTACCAGCCCTAACTGTCATATGTCATGTCACATTAAATGAGAATAATGAATGACCGGTGAATATCGGTTCACCATTCCGTGACGATTAGCCAGAAAATTTGTTAAGCCTAAGCCAGTCTAAGCAAGTTTTACCCATTAGTTAGGGTTAAAGTGGTTACCAGACCAAGCATAGCTATCAAGGGCAATGACAATCAAGGCAATCATTTAGTATAGACAGTTCAAGGCAGGCATGTCTAAATATAACATGATTAACAATTAGACAGACTAGTAAGCATGCATTTTAATAATTAAACAATATAGTTTAAGAAAACTGGGTAATGAACATGGTATTAGCGATGTTAATCTGCACTAGGAAAATCGCTGTCTCTCCCTAATACGAATCACATCTAAAGAGTAAGTGTTAACTCGCCTTGATCAGGTTGAGGGCCCTCCTCGGCGTCCCCAAATCTCCCTTCGGGATCGCCTACGTCTATTCAAACCAACAAACCAATATTTACTTACTAGTGCAATGGAAAATATGATGCATGCACGATCTAGGTCCAACTCTCGACGTAAATCCCTAAGGTCGATTGATGAACCTATTTTGCGTATGATATGCTATGCATGGCGTAGTGAATTAATAATTAATATTAGTAGTATATAAAATCTACTAAACCCCAAAATACGATTTGGTACGATACGATCGCGAAAGGATGATTAGGGCTTTCTGGGCAACATGAAATGACGGATAGTGGAAATTTCACCTACTAATGAGGAAAAGTTTATCGGAGTTGAAAATTTACTAAGTGCCTCACCTTAGGGTGATGATCCTATGTTATAAATATTATATGGGTATACTAAGCGAAGGTGCTATTTTTAATTTGTTCCAAGATTTAGAAGACCCTTTATATATCTGATGTTATTCTGCCAGGAATAATTGGTTCAAAATTCATTAATTAATATTCTCAGCAATTATTCTAAATTAAATAAATCACCCTATATATGAAAGATCACATTCTTAAACTACAGTGGCAATTTTCCCATCACAATGATAGATTTGATATTTTTATAAAATCCTAATTGACCTCTAGTATTTATCTAAATTTTTCCACAATTTTTTTGGGAGCATCTAGCTATTTTATATAAATCAGAAGCTAATATCGTATCTAAAGTAATTGGAAATTGCTGGAATAGAAATTAAATTCATCAGGTCGAGGCAACAAATGGGATGGCCCAATGACAAAAAAGTCCCAAGGCCCACCCACGACTACGCGCCTGCGTCGGCTCGGGTATACGCCGAAAGCGGCTTTTTGAATGGCGCCACGACATGAAGGAGGCGTCTCCCGGTTCCAGGCGTCTCCACTTAAACCGACATGTGGGACCGGGGCCCACGGGACAGCGACTCAGCACCGAGACTTTGAGCCAGCGCGTGTAGGGGCGCCCTGACTGGTGGGACCCGCGTGTCATCGACTCAGGCGCATGCTCTCCGCATGAATCTTGGCGCTAGATCCGACGGTGCCGGTTTGCGCCGTGGAAATGACCAGCGGCGGCAAGCAACGCGGCGGCTCTACAGGGCGTCTCTGGCCATGTGCATGCACGCACGAGCAACTACAGGCCTTAGGGGTCTTAGCGGTGCTCGCGTCGGGGCCAGTGGTGGCCGGACGCGGTGGCGCGGTAGCGGCGGTGGAGCCAGTGGCTTGCCAGCGGTGCAAGCGTGTTACAGGCACCTACAAGCTATGGAACAGGGCAGAGAGCAAGAGGAGAAGGCGGGGATGCTTACGAGGCTCAACAATCGGCGCGAGAAAGGACGGAGACGGCTGGTGGTTGTGATGCCGGCGGCGACCGAAGCAGGGCGCCACGGCACGACGTCACCAGGGCGGCAATCCTGAAATTAGCCGAGGGAAAGTCTTAGACGGGCCCGGAGGAAGGTAAGGATGTGGGGAATTACTCGATGGCTCACGGTTTCGCCAGGAAATTTTCAACGCCGGCAAGATCGGATTTGGGGGAAAAGCAGGGGAAAACCGGGCCGACGGGGCAGAGGGGGAATTTATAGTCGCTGGGCTGGAACGGGAAACACGGAGACGTGCTCGGGGACACAGGGGAGGCAGTGCGGCGGCGACAGGACAGCGCGGCTGCAAGCGGCGGGGTGACAAAGCATGGCGCAGCGCGGCCATGATGAGGGTCGGCGCGCAACGTGGAACGGCGTGGGACAGAGCAGAGCTGCAGGGAACAGCTGCACGGCGGTGGCTCAAAGGACAGTGAAAGCGTGAGGGAGAAGAGAGAAAAGAACAGAGAGAGAGGGGCTGCCAGTTGGGGACCATACGTTGGTCAAGACCCAATTCAACCGCATTTTTAATTTGGAGCAAATTTAAAAATTTCCCCAAATTGAGGTGTTACAAAGAGAGAGAGAGGGAGAGACATTCCATTGGTTGGACTCTGGTCACGGCACCCCCCACTTGCCCCTACTAATGTCTATATCTTCAATGGCTACCTCCGATTGTCGGGCCTGACAGGACGTGGGAGACGCCTAACACAGGCGCCACTTTGCTCTGCCATCTCACAGTGAAGGAATGACCGCTACAGTGTGTCGGATAGGGCTACAGTGCAGGCAATCATCTCTCTTGGTATCGCATGCCTGAATCCTTGCATTTTATGCTGTTGATACGCTGAACGTTGAGGAGGCCTTAGCCGAGAAGCTTCCTCCTCCTTTCGCGCGGACGCCTGCTGAGTGGGGCCGGTGCGCACCTGCTCGGCAGGGCGCCACGCGTCCTCCTCGGGCTTGGCGTGGGGGTCTGATCGCCCGCTCTACGCCGAGCTGCCACGCGTCCTGCTCTTCCTTGGCGTGGGTACCCCGGTGCGCAGTGCACCGACAATTCTAATAACATTAATTCTTGCTACGGGAGCGTCAGTATCACCACAATTCAAACCTTCAATTTGGGTGAAGCCTTGAGCAACTAACCTCGCCTTGTTCTTGATGACTACCCCATGTTTCTTATTTGTTGCAGAAGACACACTTTATTCCAATGATATTTTGCTTGTGTCGTTTCACAAATTCCCACACCTTGTTCCTCATGAGATTGCTTATCTTCTACATCTTGTTCTTCGCTTATCTTCTACATCTTGTTCTTCCTCCTCACTATGGCCTTCAACATGAAGGATATGACCGTTGCCTCTACTTCCACTCCGACAGCACCGTCTACTTCGCCCACACTCGACGCTACGACTCCGTCATCACCTAGAGGCCTAAATCCAGGAGCTCGGCCTTTCAAGCCCAAGACAAAGGACCAGCGCATCAAGCATGCACCCCGAGGAAGGTCCACGCGCCAAGGGACGCCCATATGGAAGCCCAAGACACTAGAAAATCCGGTTCGGCCATCCAGCAGCCCGACGACTCCAAACGGGCGTAACTCGGGCTCCCGAACTCCGATTTCGGCGTGTGACCACTCGTTGGAAAGCTTTGGAGATCAGCTTTCCAATGGATCCAGGCCCACATCTCAATTCGTCAAGCAGCGTCGGCAAAACACGGAAGAAGGTCTCGGACCACAATTTCAGGGTGCTGCATCACCTTATTTTTGGGCCTACGGCCCATGTATCTTAGGGTACTGGTGCTGGCCGACCCTAGGGTGGTGGACGGCGCCCCTTTACTGGTCGCCACTCTATATATTGTCGCCGCCATCATATGTTGTGGTTTAGGTTTTGTTGTGTTTGGTAGACCCCTTGTGTGTCCCTCCCCGTGATTGCGCGTGTCGACTAGACCGCCCGATTCGGGAAACAGAACCTCACCTTTCGTTTGAGATACTGATTTGTATCATTTGCTATCTACTTGATTCTTGCAAGTTTCTCGATTGCTCGCAGGGATTAAGATCGATCGTGTTGGTCACGGTTGATAACACTCGAGTTGGTGGTATTGCGATTGCCGGTTTCTAGCCTTGCTGGTTGGTAGCCGAATATCACGGCATCATTATCTCGCAAATCGACGTATCGTTCTCTCCGGAAGATCGGGCCGACCTTTGGCGCATCACCAGAACTGATGCATTAATTGCACCCCAGGGACTCGGTTTGCACCACTTATCGTGCCGTGACGGAACGGTCTGAAACTCTCCAAACATAACTCTTACATGCAATGATGAGGATTGGGCACGTTCGT